>WION01000297.1:0-63759 GCA_015039365.1 Amanita rubescens
TAATGGGGATGTGACGAAAGGGTAGGCATATACGAAAAAGTAAGCATGTCCGACGTGTCATGTAATCATAATGTAGGAGTCCGTACCGTGTTTGTAACAGTCTCTTCTGAACATGTCATGACCCATTATCAACAGGCAGTGAGTCACATTCTCATGGAATTTCAACATTCTTGCATGAACTTTCCATCAGAACGTAAGTCAGCATACAGCCCTCCCTTTTCCATTCATCTGAAATAACTATCAGTTGGTATTGTACCAAAGTTCTTCAATAGCTGCTACATGATTAAAAATTTCCCAACTTGTCCAAGACTGTATGTGCACTTATCAAGTGTGATTCAAAGTCTTATTGCTGCTTGTTCTTAGCTAGAGCTTTCAGTGTTTCAAAATGAAGGAACTGAAGGAATGCCAACCAGATTTTCAGTGACTGTAAGCATTATGGTTGTTCATTGATGTTCAATTAATGCAAATGGCATAACCAGCCTCCAGCTTGCCAAGTATTAGTTGGTAATGATTCATATTCCATTTATTTAAATATGTGGCTAACATATCAAAGCAACTATTATCATTTGCAAGCTATCATTTCCCATAACAAAGCATTTTGGAGAAGCAATCACAGATGCTTTTGACCAGTTCAAGGAGCAAGGCTATATGGAGAAACTGAAGAATCAAATTACCTCTGACTCCTTACCTTCCAATCGTCAGATGTTGACTGCATTCCTGTATGATCAAATCATTCAGATGTAATTAACCATGGTGTGTAGTCCATTTATAATTTACACTAATGAATGACTAACCACACTTTAACAGACTTGAAATAACAATTCTACTTACATCAGCATATGTCAACTCCTTTCCTAGTTGTACTATTCCTCCAATGCCCCTTCTGACTGAATAAGTTCCATTACTTATTCTAACTGTTTGTTTTCTCGTGAAATATTTCCTCGCATACACATACCTGGCACTACTTGTCGCTGCTATGAATGTATCTTTGAGTGCAGATATCCCATTGTCAAAATGAGATGGGGAAATGTCAAGGGCAGGTTGGACAAGGTTAAGAAGAATGCTATAATGTAGGTTTTACGTTCAGTCGTCTTTTGTTCGTGTAGCGTGGCAACGCCTAGGTCATTGGCACTACTCGCCAGGAGCACATCAAATCTTGATAAATAACAGGAGGGGTCTCGCGCTCATTACTTAAGTTGGTTTATGTGCGCGGCTTGGCTAATCTAAACCCGCTGATAGCTTTTCCTTGTGAGAAGGTAATAAGACAAGCTTCGGATTGTCTATCGCAAACCACGCTGCACGGCCAAGAGGCGAGCGTAGCGGATATTCATAAGCAGTCGGAGCTATCAAGGCAGTTGAGATCATATGTTTGAAGCGGTTGATTTATAATGCATTCGTCGGCCGTCGAACACTGCCTCTCGCGCCAGTGCCCAATAGAGTTTGTCTTGACTGCGCAGTTGGCTAGGCCTTGTGCAATCCGTGCGAACGCCCACCATATTTAGGCTGTTATCTTCATCCACAGAAGAACAAAACCTAGACCAAGCCAAAGTTATCGCAATGAATTGCAGCCAAAACATATTGTTTGTTCCTGAACCAGGAAGCAACCGGATGTGGCGCGCGGGCATGACCTCATGATAGGCGATAGACTACTTCCATATAGTCACGATGCTATGATATCGCTTGACTGTCCGATCCATACACCCATTAATGCGACAGAAGGTCAAATTGACATGTCTGCTGTCATATGGCTTGCCCGATGCTCAGCGTTTAGAGCTTAGCGCTGCTCCGTCCCTGCGATATAGTAGGCACTACCGTTATTGTTCAATTCCGAGGTACGAATCCAAATTTGGCAATTAAACAGCATCGCCCTATCAGCACAGCAGGCGATGGTGTCAGGTACAAGTAATCAAATGAGCAAGCAACTGAAACCTCACCTCAAGCTCAAGGGCCATGCTTAACAAGAAGTTAATGCACCGTAGTCTGTCAATGTCATGCTTCTCGCATTTTCTGCGCGGCGCTTGGGCGTGACAAGCAAATAGGAACAAATAACCGTGTCACTGTGACTCTTGACTGTATTTGTGAGCAAACTACCGCTTTGTCTCTTGCGCTCTTCTATCCTCCGTCCCACGTCCTTGTCAACGGTGCGTATCGCCCATTTGTAGTAGAACGCTTCTAATTGTATTTAGGGCACTGTTATTACCAGGGCACAGGCTCGGACTTCAAATATGGACCATGATACAGGCCATCATCTCCCGTCTGAATATATTACCCCCACAACCGACTATAATACCCCCGCCACTTTGTCAGAAGACGTAGAGATGACACCAGATTCCGCTCATAGCGAAGAAACCGACTCTGTGCAGGATCTCATGGAATTCTCCGATGCCTCAGACTCGTCAGAATCCGGATCGGTGCAGTCGGCAGCAGACGCTCATGAGATCATGATGCAGGCTGATGGCAGCGAGCACGATTCCACACCACCGGGCCCCAGCCATGAGTCATCTTCTGGACCTACCCTAAATTCCACCGTCTTACAATCTCGACCTGCTTCGCAGCGCAGCAACAACAGACGTGCTCGCGTAGAAGATGACGAGGATGAAGAGCGCGATAGAAGGCACCCGTCGCAACGTATCAGTAACCCCTCTCCAGATTCCTCTGTTAACTCACGAACATCGTCATCAGCACCATCGCCTCCACAGTCACAACCTCCCACGCGCCCCCAAACTGCGCGCATACGTACAACATTTACAATACCTTCTTTAACTCGTTTGGGAATCGACCAAACAGGTCCCTTTCGCTTCTTCCAGCACCTGATGCCTCAATCGCAACCACCTCAGAACAATACTCAAAATCCAATGAACGATACACCCACACCTAGTAATGCCAACGCCACCGCTCCACAGGAGCCCCCGCAACCTCCCCAAGTTAATGGTGCTCCAAACTCTCAGCCCACACAAGCACAACCGCATGGTGGGTTTACACTAATATTTCTGCAATCTGGGCTTGGATTTCTACCGCCTTTACGCATCATTCCCCATCTTGGAAACGCTCACACCACTCTTTCAGGCAATGAACAATCCGACTTTCAGATGTTTACCGAGATGCTGCTGCGTTTAGGTATGCTTGGGGCCGCCTTCGGTGGTTTTTCTGGTGAACCCGAGGTTGAGGATCCGGAGCGGGCGAGGAAGCTTATCAATGGCTTAGAGGAAGTGCCACTTGGCCTCGTCCGAAGACTAGAGCGGATAGGCGGGACCGATGATGAGGATGGTGGACGGGACACGATGTGTGCTATCTGCTGGGATCAATTACTGGATGACGCTGGATTCAAAGACAATGACTCAAAAGAGTCCACGTCAGATGGTACAAACATCTCAGATCCCGCAGAGCCATCGCTTCGAGAGTCCACACCATCTCCAGATTCCGCATCACAGGACGCGGCTGCAAAGCACCCAAAAATCGTCTCCCTTCCTTGTGCACATATTTTTCATGCTGACTGCTTGATTCCGTGGTTTTCTCGCCCGAGGCAAACGACGTGCCCTACATGCCGCTTCAATATTGACCCCGAAAACCTTACTCGAAGTCGAAGAAGGCGGTCGTCGCCACGAATGCCTACAGGACCCTCACCTGACGTTCCCGCGCCTGACAATCAAACAGAGCAACAACCTACTACTACCGCGACAGATGACGCGAACAACACAGTTCCCACGGCAACCGGTCAAGACAACGAGTCCCCTAACAGGCCTTCTGGTCAATTCATATTTGATCAGCTTCGCATCCCTATTGTCGTTTCCGGTCAAACTCTGTTTCCATCTGGCTTGGGAGCCAGAAATGCTAGCGATGGCGGGCCTGGCCGTGACGTGCTAGATCAGCTTCGGGCATCCATGGAAGAGCGGTTAAGAGGACGGGCGGGACAAGGACCCCTAAATGGTAACTACCGATCGCAAATTCAGTCAGCTAGAATGTTAACATTGGTATTAGGTGGCAATGCGGGATCCAACAATGCCAATGATTCTTCGTTAGCGGATGATCCAACAGCTTCCCAAACATCAGTTCCCCCAACGACGCATATAAACCCTCCAACGCAACCAGCGATGCCTACCTCGCTCCCACCCCCATCTCACCCTAATACACAGACTGGGTCCGAAGATGATCACGGTGTGACGCACAGCATAGTATTTGGGTTTGACGTGCTAGTCGGCGGTGCCATAATGGGGCCTCGCCCTGAAGGGAACACAATGGACGTTGATGATGGAGTGGGGAATGACGGGGATGATAGGGATTGGATGGGGATGACGTTGCGCGATATTTTTGGTGGCCGTGGGGAGCCTAGAACTGAGGTTCCTGATGACAATAATGCTCAGCAGAATGGCGGCACGAACTTCAGAAACCAAGAAAATGACGATTCAGGCATGGAAGCAGGTCAAAATAGGACCACCACGGAGGGGTTGCCGCAATTCCTTAATATGAACCTGGGCAACGGAGAATCATTGCATATTGCAAGCGGAAGTGGGCGTACGATGGGCGAAGCGATGGCCCAGTTGTTCGGCGGCATGGGACCGACTCCTTTCGGAACAAACGGTGATGGTCGACAAACCCAGAACGTGGCCCCGGGCGCTGGCGCTAATACAAATACTGCAACACCAGAAAACGATAATGCACCTCAGAACGAATCCAATGATCGGGATAATCAAGGACCCACAAACGGAGGAATGTTTGCAGGGATGGGCATGATGCCATTCCAGTTCATGGCTCAGATGCTAGGATTCGCAACCCCCGGTCGAGTTCGTCGAAGAAATGGTCAGAATCAGAACCAGGCGTCCGAGACAGCGGATACCCCTCCCTCTGCTCCCGCTTCTGAGGCTCCTGAAGCGCGCCAAGCTGAGAACACGACAGCTAATGCCAATAGTGCCCAAGGATCCGAGCAAGGTGCTGTGCCCCAGACTACAACTGGCGGTAACACCAATGACGATAGTCCATTCACTCGTTTCATGCGTAATTTGGCTGGAAACTTGCCTCCAGGAGCGTCAGGGCCTCAGGAAGAGAATGTGCATATGCATTTCCTCCCAGGTGGGTTTACAATCCCTGGATTCCCACTTCGCGGGGATGCTCCTGGCCCAATGCCAACGAATATGCGTCAGTCTGAGAAGAAGCAATGGGCGCCACCCCCTGCGCCTGGACCTACGCTACGCCAGCGGATAGAGAAGAGAGAAAGAGAAGCAGGGTTGAGATGTTACGACGTAAGCTGCGGGGTAGGCCCCTCAGATGAAGACCCGCTGATTTCTGGTACGGCGGACGAGATGAAGCAATTGACACTACGTCCTGCGAATATGGAAGGGTCAACGTGCAGGCACACGTTCCACCGGTCGTGCCTGGTGAGCACGGAGAGAGTTGCGCTGAGGGGTGCCGATGCGCCAGTTGTAGGTGATGACGTGGAAGTATCTTGTTCGGTGTGCAGGGCGGTTGGAAGAGTGTCAAAGAATGATTGGGAGGAGGGTGTGCAACAGTTATCATGATGCATTGATGCACGAGTGAGTCTCATACCACTTGATGTATCTGTTACATTTACTGATCATTTTTTCCAGAATTTTCGAAGTCGCGACGAAAACACCACAAAACCATGAAAACAACTGAAAATCGATAATATAATACAATACTGTTTCAATATTCCTCCGTCTACTGTATGTTCAGAACGTACGCTTGTCTGTTCTAATGTTCTCAGTTGACATTCATCTCCACTTCATCACTGTATTCCAGTTCCATCGTAGCACTTGATCCTGGCCACGCACTTTCTTATAGCTTGATAGTACCCGCTTCTGCAGAACTTAATATTTATTGATGATTCCCTATCATCATGCCACATGATGGTAATCTACTCTGGTTCTGCTAAGACTGCGACTCGGAGTCTGTCAGTCTTATCTGTTATGTTAACGGTGTTTGGCGCGCTTAGTCAGCTCGCGCATCAGTGCCGAACTTTTCGGCGGTGCTTGAACAATAGTCTATGACTCGGTCGCTGCGTTATGCAGTGCTACAATTACACCTTTTTTTAGCGAGCTCTGCGTTTTCACCGCCCATCGTGCACAGCTATGTGCGTGCCCTGTTGCATAAAAACTAGACAAAGACCCACCCGTTAATTCTTCATGAACCCACGATTCTTCTTTACTCATTTCCGTCAAGAGCGCAAGTTGGTTGTGGCAATTGAACCCGTAAACGCCGCCAACGCCGCACGGTTACCTCGCGTTATGCCATAATTCTGGCAGGCACTTCGAGCAAGAGATATACCATTGGGGGTATACCAGGGCGGCGCTTTCTTATATAATGGTTGAAGTACGCGAAGAGCAAGTACAATTGAAGCTGCCATTGTTTCTCCTCCCTCCTGCCCGCACATTCCCCCAGGTCCCGAGCAACTATCATTAACCCGCCGGCGGTGTCCACTCTATCTTGCTTTGCCTGCCGCTCTAATCATATGGTATCATCTCTTTCAAGCTTTGGCTCGTGGTTTTCTGGTTTTGGCTTGCCACTCGATAAGCACGTTGCGATTGTGATTATCCTCTATGAAGATAGCGTGCATCATACGCGTGCTGATAATACTCTGGGCGCTCTCTCCTGCGGGTCTAGGTGGTCCTTGGCCCCCGCGCGTGTTTGAGGGTCTGTCTCTTTCTCTCTCCGCTGGCGTCAAAAAATGGTATCTCCGAATCTGGAAGCTCTGAATATGATATTATTACTTGCAACCGGGCAACCAAGGAACTTCGGAATCAAAGCTTGAACGAGAAGTGCGGATAATTGATCATGACGTGCAAGGTGATAACGTCCTATTCATGGAAGCTTACTATTTCCTGTTGCCCTGTGACGTTTTCCTTGCTAAGCAGCGATGGCCTCGAGCTTCTGGGTGCAGATATTGGAATGAAAACCGTCTTCTCTGGATCCACTGTCATTTTTACCCGAGGCACGGACCAAACCCCTGGACTCGACCTTCTTATCGCATTGTTGCTAAGAGGAGTTGATTGCGTAAAGCAATCCTCGAGGCACTCCATGATTTCATAATCTGGCTCTCCGCGTTTCGTCATCCTCACTGGAGCAATCTCTGATAAGCTCAAGCGTAGGCCTTTACTCCGTTTTGCTCCTCGACTTGAAATATATCTCGCGGGGTTTCAAAGCTATAAACACTTGAACATGTGTTGTTGTTCACATCCTTCTGGATCATGATCAAGCTTCGAAACATCACATTTCCATACTGTCGGTTCCTATACCCCTAAGCTGTCCTCGTCAGCTGCCTAAACTCCGTCCTGGTGCTGCGTATCGGCCACCCATGGGATCGCTTCTTCTTGTCCCCCGCTGACATATTTGCTGCCTCGTTCCCACCCTTCCGTAATGCTGGTCTCGAACTGCGTTATTTGGAAAAGTGCGATATCTGGGGTAATAGCATTCGCCAAATCTTATGCTGCCGCAGCTCCCCGCCCCGACTTCCAAATTCGGCCCATCCCTCAATACGTACGTTGTCCCTTTCGGTCGACTGTGTCATTTTCTAACTCAAGCTTAAACAGGCCTCATCTCGTAACTTTGGAGAACGTGACTACATTGTTCATTGATATGTTGCATAAACGTTAAACGGCCCAAGCGCGACTTCAGTGAACGAACAAGTACAGTAAGTAACCAGACTTGTGCTGTTACAATTACATGGAATGCGGAGGAGATGAGGTACATGGTAGGAGAAGAATAATATGCCAGCAGAATGCGAAGAAATGTGAAGACGATAACCAGATGCATAAATTGAGCTCGAATGCGAAAGAATCGAAGTGAAGACGAAAGGATGGACGAATCAATGAACCCCACAAGTGTCAATGAAACCGGAACCGTGCAACAGTTTGGCGAGTGGCGCTTAAGGGTCTGCATAGGATTTGAGATACAGTCGATAATTGATTCCGTCCTGCTCGATCCCGGCGAAGACTCTGTGGCTCCGAAGAATATCCACGCGTAGCAGGCATTGTCTCCCGTTGTACTCGTACTGCCTACGTTTCTCGCGGTGGGGCTCAGCGTGTCTCCTGTCGTCGTCTGTTATCCTATCTTCGGCTTTAATGGACCTGTGCAAGGTCTCATAGATGGCAGCAAACACATCCTTGATCCGGATATAATCTTTACTTCGGACGCGGACGGGCCACATTGCAAAGTATGAGTCACTGTGATATATTGTCATATCTGTTAGGTGGGCGTGTGTGCAGGCGGACTGTTCCAGGAGATGCCGGTCAATTGGCAGCATCATGCCTCGGTCATACACACGGATGCTAGCTCCGTTGTTTTCTCGAGGATCAAATGCGATGTCGAAGTATAACGACCTGCTGACACGGCCTGTCCTGTCCATCCTGGGTGGTCTCAGATAGTCGTGCAGCGCGTACGCTGCAGGCTTCATCGGTACTATCAGATCGTGGTCATTAATTTCAATCGGAACAGTGACCAACAGTTACGACAACCTACCTCGTGTTATGTAGGCAGGTATGTAATTCGATGTCCTGATCTGCGTCAACCGGACCTCGTCCTCGTCGCTAACTGATAGCTCATCAGCTACGGCACAGTTTGGAAAAGAAGAAAACTAACCAGGCGAATCACTGGCTTGGTGTCGCGCAGTGCTATAGCCGTGCGTATTTGTGCTCCTTCGTCTTTCCATTGGCGTGGCTGCACAAGGATCAGCTAAAGTGTGCGAAATATATATGCGAGGGGAGACATGCCATAATGATTAGATTGGCGAACCGATTGTTGGCGAGAAACGCCGTTTTTCACCGACGCATAATGTCCTGTTATGGAAGGATGAATCAGATGATCACCGCTACCGACCTTAACAGTGACGAACCTGTATGATGCCCCGAATAAATATCTTGCGGCACTGGTGGCCTCGATTGTGGATACCCGCCCGATGCCTGCACGGGAGGTACGCTCTGATCCTTTGGTCGTTTTAGTATGCCTGATAGATCGATAGATTTGATCAAGAGTTTTTAAAGGATATTAGAGCGGTCGGCACTTACTGCGGGGATGTCCTTGAGAAGTAGTCCTGCTACGTCTGGGCACCTGAGATGGCGCCTGATAAGGCTGCTGTTGCATCTGCGCCGGTACTGGGATTGGTGCAAAGGTTGGCGGGACTGTAGGTAGCGGCCGCTGTGCGTAGTCTCGAGAATTGACTGGAAAGAGCCCCTTTTCATTAACAGCGTCAATAGGTAATTCCTTTGGGCGCTGTCGGGGTGCTTTGATTATGTTCATCAACTTGACCATCATAACGTTTTAGCTGTGCAGAAGAGTGAGGAAGAGGCGTCGATGTTGCGGGAAAGAGAAACGGTTTTGTATAGAATATAAAAGTCGTAAGCGTGATGTCGTGGCTGCGATGGCGCGATCAAGGGTCGATTGCAGCTGTATAGATTCAAGTCTTTGGTTTTATCCACCACAGAGGGCCTATCGATGGTCAAGGCCGCGGCCGGGGAGGGGTTTATGAAGCAAACGCAGTGTGGTAGGGGAGCCCCTTTGGGGGACCCTAAGCCTGCAGTCAATCAGCTTAAGAGCCGTAAGGAAGGCAGGCGAACACGAGGCATCTCAGTTGCCTTAAAGTGGGACAACTCCGATGACACTTGATCTATGTTCTCTCACGTGAACGTTTTAGCTTTTTTTCTCGCTTTCTACGGTTGCCCCCACACAGAGTATATCCTAGTAGCTTGAATACATTGGTCACCTACCCAACTTTTTTCCTGAAATTCACAAACCGGCGAGCACAGCCTGCTATTATTCTATTATTGTTAAACCCTTCCTGTTCCGTACCCGGTCAACGCGGGTCAGCATCCGCAGACTCATGTCCTTACGGTGAAACACGGTAATCATCATCATCGTGCAGATAGTGAATCCGGTGAGAACACCTGTTTTGAAGCGTGCTTCTCCTCCTATCAAAATCGATCGTTAGACTCTCTGCGAGTACTAAGACCGTTTTGCAACGTCATCACTTCCCCCCTGGTGGAGACGTCGTGCAGCACTTGACTAAATGGATTCTTTCATTCACACATGTAGACGCTCGCTGCTGACGCATATGGTGCCTACCGGCAGGCGCTGACTGTGCTTGAAATTCTGCCATGCTATGCTATGTATGTACCTCACGTTCTACACGTGCAGTACAGCTGCTAGATCTTGGGTTGTAGACTTGTCCCGTTTTCTATCGACTAATGGAAATTGATGTAGCG
Organism: Amanita rubescens; assembly: GCA_015039365.1. NCBI lineage: Eukaryota > Fungi > Basidiomycota > Agaricomycetes > Agaricales > Amanitaceae > Amanita > Amanita rubescens. Next base: position 10,209 of record WION01000297.1, read on the forward strand.
AACCACAGTTAAAAGTAATCACTACTACCCGTAGTTAGACGATGAACTCCGCTCGTCGCTATTTTATTATGAATGTGTTCAATTAGTACGGTCTTCGTTGTATCATAATCCATATGTCGGAGATGAAGATGGGTCACATGCATGCTTTTAGCTTATCGGACCTCGGGGCGTGCGTTGCTGCCACGATGCTCTGGACATCTCCAGAACACAGGGAACTACCCGGAGTGACATGCATCGACTGTGGGTCCAACAATAATGCTCACAAGTCTTGTACTCACGTATTCGTTCTGCGTTGTTTTACAACTTGCAACTCCGCACCTTGAAGCCCGAGTAAAAGCAACACAAGACGTTCGATGTTTCAGGACGTAGGCGATGCACAGTTGTATCACAGTATCAATAATGTAATAATAAATACACGCCCACCTTCTTCGTCCGCTCTAGACACTCGCTGACTATGATTTCAATGATAGGCTGGCTTACTCCGCCATTCAGATTCTTGCTATAGTTACTGTTTGAATCCCCTAACCCTCGGGACTAGAAGAATTACAAAGTGACATAGGCGATGTTCCGATTAGTCCGTATCGGCATTCACAGAATTGAAGAGTCGAGTACAGCTCGACAAGCGTGAGCTGCTATCCAAAGCTCGCGTCATGGAAGGGAGAAGATCGTTGCGTCAGATTGATGACGTGGTCTACAAACTCATGTTTTTTAAAAGTAACCTCAGCACAGCAGGAATATGATCCGTCAAGTAAAGGAGACTTACATCGTTAACGTATGCACCACAGCACTTCTGTTGAACACGCATCGATGTTATTTTTACCCGAGATACCGGATCGACTTACGTATCGCGCGATCCGCAGAAGATACGGGAACCCATCCGTATTTAGGCTGACAGGTGCCATTCGTGGTAAACCGACTCGCAACGCGAGGAAAATGCTAGCAGGAGATATGCGTCGTTGTAAACCCCAGTGGTTTCTGATATGGATAGGGCTCTGTCTGCGGGAAATGGATAAGAACGAGGAAGGTGGCGATGGCCGAGCGTTTCCTTTTGTAGAGTTGCCGGCAATAGTTCCGAGACCAGGGTGAGCGACAAATCCCAGTTCTGGCATAAATGAGGCAATTTAATGTCCGTCATAATGGATAGAGTCGAGAATGTACGGCCTATATGAACAAGCGGGGTCACCCGGTTTTGTTCTTGGTAGGGTCGATTCATCCCGAGGGTAATACCAGCAAGACATACGGGGGAATGGTTTCGTAAATCGTCGGCGTCATCAGAACAACAAGGCATCAGAAGGGGAAGCGAGGCAACAACTGTGGTGGCCATCGTTTGTTTCATAGACATGGAATTTCCATAAACTCGTGAAGAAGGGATGTCAGGTTCCCGAGTAAATATTTTTCTTCCTGATAGAGATTTATCCTTCGATTTTCGGAGTTGCCAATCTTGCACCGAGCGCACGGGCTGCGCCAACAGGGTTACGAGATTTCTGATCAATGGAAGGCCGGAAAGACATAGCGCTTGCAATATCATGATAGTGGAAATAAGCAGGCATGACGCACCGCATGTCTGCTGAATATTTGAGCGCGTCTACTAAGGGAAAAATGACAGCCGTCTCCTTCTTGTTTGGGAGCTCGAATGAGCGAGGCGTGCTTGCATCTCACAGCTGCAAATTGAGGCTCAGGGCAGCGGAAGGCTATGATATTTTCCATGTGTCCCGATTCAACATCGTCGGGATTTGTATATCAGGGAGGGACAAAACCTCCGATGCATCATGGTTCTGACGATTTGGTATGGCAATAGACATTATACAAGTACATGCCACCCTATTTCCTCCGAACATATCAGAAAAGTAAGTCAATTAAACTGATACGTACTGGCACGAATGGAGCTCACAGCTGCAATTTGGGCTCAGCATGCTATGCATCGCAAGGCTCGGGGAAATCGTCAAATAATAATCTGATGTCGAGAAGCGAACTATCGTAAATAAAGCAACGACCATTAAAATCGGAATTGATACTTATGGGTGTTATTGGCTGAGTGCGAATTACTGTGGGCGTGACATATCAGCGCCGCGTGACAGTCGGAGTTACGGACCCAATTTGGCAACTCCCGTATTCAGGGCAGAAAAAACCAAAAGTCAAGGTTAAGACGTTGAGGGAGCCAGTAACATGGCTACTCACGCACTTTTCGAGTCGGCATCCGGATATGCCATATTCGAGGTCAAATTTCTCGAAGATATCGGCGCAAAGTCGTTCGCTGTACAAGAGTCGATAAATGACCTGGCGAAGTTTGGAAAAATGGTCAACCTGTTGAGCTTTTTGCCGTTCAAAAGCGCGGCTCAGGCGTTGGAGAATGCTAATGACGTTTCCGAAGGTGATTGTCGCTAAAGGGTCGTGTATAGGTCTTGTGCTGATGAAGGTCTTCTTTCGGGTGCTAGGAATCGTCAATGACCATTTGAAAACATTACTTGAACTGAATCTTGCCAAAGCATCGAAAAAGTCATCCGTTACTCTCGCCGTTTCAGATACTTTGCTCGCAAGCGGTATCAAAAGTGCACTCAACATCAATTGTGATGTATCAGAACGGGGTCAAGAGTTAATACGGGGTATCCGGCTACATGCCTCCAAATTGCTCAAGGGATTGCAGGCAGATGACCTCAAGAAGGCACAACTGGGTCTAGGACACTCCTACTCACGCGCCAAGCTCAAATTCAACGTCAACAGAGTCGACAACATGATCATTCAAGCTATCGCTCTCCTCGATCAGCTTGATAAAGACGTTAATCTTTTCTCGATGCGGATGCGCGAATGGTATGGCTACCACTTCCCCGAGCTCGTCAAACTCGTGCCCGACAACCAAATCTACGCCCGAGTGGTGCAATTCATTGGTGATAAGGAGACATTGAACGAGGACAAGCTACCCGACCTGGCCGCCCTCGTCGAAGACAATTCCATACTTGCGCAAAATATACTGGACGCGGCTCGTGGCTCAATGGGCTCGTCATTATCTGAAATCGATATGCTCAACATCTCGTCCTTTGCGACTCGTGTCGCATCGTTGAGCGAGTACCGAAAGTCGCTCGTATCCTACCTGACTGAGAAGATGAATCAGGTCGCCCCCAGCTTGACGGCGCTGCTGGGAGAGCGTATCAGTGCACGATTGATCAGTCATGCGGGAAGCTTAACGAATCTGAGCAAGTATCCTGCTAGCACGGTACAGATACTCGGTGCAGAAAAAGCATTATTCAGAGCGTTGAAGACGAAGGGTAACACACCCAAGGTATGGTCGATCATCGTTACTCTATCACCCATAATTTATCAAATCCACGCAGTACGGTTTGCTATACCACTCGACGTTCATTGGTCGCGCTGGACCGAAGCATAAAGGGCGGATATCCCGTTTTTTGGCCAATAAATGTTCGATCGCGGCACGTATAGACTGTTACTCCGGTGAGCTCGCTCATTACCACACGCCATCAGACGGCCCCTAACACACATTTCTATAGACAACCCAACTCCCAAGTTCGGCGAAGCACTCCGCTCACAGGTAGAACAACGACTGCTGTTCTTTGAAAAGGGCGAGCCACCAACTAAGAATGCGGAAGTAATGCAGAAAGTGCTAGAAGAACTTGCTCTGGAGCGAGGAGAGGATGGAGATGTAGATATGGATGAAGAACCGGCAGAACCAGCGCTGACAACGTTAGAGCCAAGTCCACCCCCAAAGAAGGAAAAGAAAAAAAAGCGGAAGGTCGATGATATGGATGTGGATGAGGAGGAGGATGAGGAGCCTAAGTCGAAGAAGGCCAAGCTGTCCAAGGAGGAGAAGAAGGCACTGAAGAAGGCCAAAAAAGAGAAGGAGAAGGCTGAGGCTGCGGAGGTGAGTAAACGTGATCCTGGTGTCTACTTAAGCTAAGAACGGTATCGTAGGCCGAGTCACCCAAGAAGGAAAAGAAAGACAAAAAAGACAAGGACAAAGACAAGAAAGAGAAAAAAGAGAAAAAAGAGAAGAAGGAAAAGAAGGGAAAAAAGGCAGATTGATCCACCCCTTTTACTGCTAGTATCTTCCTCTCATGATTGTCGCTGGATCCTGTAAACCTTATTCACGCACTCGACTTGGAAATTCCGTTCTGCTCGCAAGAACTCTCCAAGTCACCTCGAATCCATCCATTATCGTTGTAGTAATCTACTTTTTGGCATTGAGCTTCGCGACGCTCGCCTCGCTCCTCATACGGCCTTTCTTTTTCTTCGGCTCGCTCTTTGCACTCTTCCTAACCCTAACCCGCTTCTTGCCATCACCACTTGCCTGATCATTGTCCTTCGTCGTCCCCATCGCCATCCTTGCCTTCTTTTTCGCCAATCTCCGCGCGACGCGGTCTGCGTCTGCGGCTTTGGCCCGTTTACGCTCATCTTTAGACAAATGGGCCAACTTATCTCCGAGTTTAGGATTGCCCTTTGGCACGATGATGGGTTTGGGCGGTTGAACTGGTTGACTTTGCTTGTTGGCCTTTGTAGTTTGCTGGGTTGGTTGTGATTTAGATTTCGACTGTGACTGCGCTTTTGCCTTGTTAGTCTTGTGGGTCTCCGCAGTGAGCTGCTTTGTGGGTAAAGACGATCCGGGTATCGTTTTGCATCTCTGAACCCGTAGCTTGCGCTTGGCAAATTTGAGTTTGCCCGCTTCCAGAGCGAGAATTTCATCCACGCATTCTCGATCCTGTAAAAGTGCGTTCAGCTCGAGGGTCATTGAAAACGTCGAAATGGACGAACCGCAAACTGGACGTATGCAAACCCTTTTCCGAGTTGCGTCTCTCGGTCTCTGACGATCCTCACACGAGTGACCCACGCCCGCTCCTTTTTCACTGAACGATTCTTTTCTCCTTCCTCATCTCCTTCGTCTTCTCCGTCCTCCGACCTTGGCGGAGCTTCTCCTCTCTCTTTCGACACCACACCCTCAAAGAATACTCTTAGATCTTCCTCTTTAGACGCAAAATCCAGGTTTCCGACAAATATGGTCAATTTGGGGTTTGCATCTGGATCTCTCGTGGATGATTTACTAACAACATCGACGCGAAGAAGACGGTCCATAAAAGTCGTGCCGTCGCACTGGCGCGCAGCAGTTTGGGCCGCTTCATAGGGGTCTAATACCTCTTTGCGCAGTTTAGGTTCTGGTGTGGTAGAAGAGGATGGCAGGGAAGGGAGGACCGAAGCAGGATGGGCAAAAACGACGTAAGCATGTACTGTGTCGGCTACAGAATGGAATTCTTGGTGGATGAATGCGATTTTCTTCTTTTGGTTTGGAGTGAGGAATCTCTTCTCGTCCTTGTTTTCGTTGGTGTCTTTGTCGGCTTGGGAATGGCGCCATGTAGCTGCGCGGGCTTTGTCATGTTCTCGTCCATCTTTTCCGTGATGTTTGTTGGAAGACGACGTTTCGTCGCCCGTTGTTGTAAGATCAACTGCAGGATCCTTGAATGGGACCGAACGGAACCGAATAGATTCAATTTTTGCGGTGGGCACTGCACAAAGGAGGTGCCTTCGTAGTTGCTTTTGAAGGGGCTATGAGGACGAGTTAGTGAGGGTTAGCATTGGCAATAATGAATACGCACTCGCTTCTTGACAACTTCAACGCTCAAGTTCCCGACAAAGATGGTCCGAAGGTCCCTTTGTTCCGACGTCTCGTCCGGAGGAACGTATTTCTTCTTGGAAGAGGCTTTGCGTGATTTCTCTTTAGGTTTCAAGAGAGATTCGTGAACAATTTTACTGGGGTCGAATGAATCGTCTTCATCGTCACTGGAAGCGCGTCCATCTTCTTCGTTTTCTGATGAACTTCCCTGCTCTGAAACAGATCCGTCGCTGTCTGAATCGTCTGCTGAACGCGTATCCTCTTCGTCATTTATTTTCGTCAGAACACTTTGAGCCTCCTTCTTTGCCTTCTTGCCAGCTACGCCTGTTGAACTCTCCTTTGCCTCTGATTCGAGCTTCCGCTTTTTACTAGTCACATTCTGAGTTTTGACATCTGCCCTGAGAGGCGCAGCGTGCACCTAACGGTATTTCATAAGTTTTAAATTGAAAGATTACATATTTTCGCTCGCCTTTGATTTGAAAAGATTGTCCAACTCGGAGTCCACGGCCTGCACATCTTGTGCCTTTGGTAATAAGAATGAAGAGAGACTCATGGGTGGGCGGAACGCCGTAAATTGCAACTTGGCGTTTTGCAGTGTGTGCCCGGGTGTTGCGAGATTCGAACGTCGACCCTGCAATGTACAAACGTGGGCGTTTAGCGCAGTGGTAGCGCGTATGCTTTGCAGGCCCTGCAGTAGAAGCGCAGATCCTTACTTGTATAAGGTCCAGGGTTCAATCCCCTGAACGTCCAACTTTTTTTTTCCTCACGCACGACTGTACTATTTCACGTATATGTATAAGGTTGAATCACACAGTCGGCAAGTATGAATGGAATTGATACCGAGGTAGAATTGTTCGGAGCAGGAGGCCAAGCTTCTCAACTTCTCTTAATCATGTCCCGGTGTTATTAGAAGAGTGATAATTAAATCGATTTTCGATATTTAGAACTTCATTCCGTAGTGTACGGATGTAGCGGCTTTGCCAGCTATTACTTAAACTTACGCCTGCTACACATTTTGCAATGTACGTGATCTTCTCAATTGTTTTGTCTTGAATCGCTCATCGATACGCTTCAGATGGCAGAAATTGATAAGCGACATGGAATGGAAAGTACACGTGGCCGAGTTGGACCTGAAACGGACGACAGCCATGCTGCCTCGTTTATGACACATCCTTTGTCACTTTTGAATGCCTGGATGCCTCTCCATCCTTTTCCCAGTGCTTCGACAGAACCGTAACGAACGCAGGGAAAAAACCACCTCTCTTACCCAGGATCTTATGCAGCATCAAGAACTTCGCCCGGATAATGCCAGTGGTAATTTTTACTTTTCTCCGCAGCTTCATTTACACTTATCTTCCCTTCCAGAGCAAGGTGCACCTTATCCTATTCTTATCAGAGGTCATTCCCTCCGGAAATCGCGCGTACCCCCGAGTGCTACAAGTCAGTTGGATGAAAACTTTGATGCTATCTCGCAAGACGGCACGACAACCGCGCGCACTCCCCCCCGGCGTCGCGATTGGGAAACCGAACGGACTTCCTCCCCTTTGGATGAAGATTTTGATCTAATGACATCCAGTGCTGGAGCTACGACTGCGCGCGGGTCAATATACAGCGATCCCCGACCACTCCCACCAGAGGGAAGTTATAGATACATGCCCGAACGTTCGCGCGCCTATAGTCCAGACGGAAACAAGATCGGTAACTCCGGACCCGGAACTCAAGGACCAAGTCGTCATAGTACCATAACGCGGTCGACGAGTAAGCACGGGCGCCATGGCTCAGGCTCGGGTCCACAGTTTGAAGTGGTGAAGAGCCAAGTCGTCGAAGACGGTCCTGAGCGCACAGTCACTGTTTCTCTATGGAAGGAACAGGTTGCAAAATCTATTGGCCCAAACGGCGAGACAATGAGTGTGCATTACTACAGCGCAGAGGAGGTTCTTCCGAATACGATGTACACGAATGAAACTCGAGGAAGAAGAGATGAGTACACGACACCGTCTGAGGTTAGTCACTCATAACCAACAGAATTACTGTTCTTTGCTAACATCAAGTTATGCAGGCTGGCGATACTCGACCAGTTCGTGATATCCCGTCGTCTCCTCGAGATATAACGCCCAGTGAACGAAATTACCGTCACCGCAGTCCTCAGTCTCCTGGACCAAGTTTGACGGGGAACCGAAGTGACATATATTATGGACAGTCGCCTCCTCGAATTTCAACTCCTATGAGGCCCATGGGGGGCGCTCAATCTTCTACACCATCCTATTCTCCTCAACCTGCTTCTCCATCATCAAAAGACAATTCTCCTGGACGGATAGGAGCCCAACATCATGGTGGGCCAGACAACAGTATAAGCACCATCAAATCGCTTCCAACCATTGAAATGGAGAAAATTCTCGACTCGTGTGAACCTTCTCTGGTACACGTCGCGCCTATTCTTGCTTGTCTTGGTATAACCAGAGAGGAACATTTACGCGCGATTATCAGGTTGTCGGAAGAAACGAGGGACAAGGAAGTCAAGGAGGAGGCATTAAGACTCGGCATGACAGTGATGGAGTGGGCGATTCTGTTGGATAAACTTCACTCTTTATGAAGTAGGTTTATCGTAGTACGCTCGTGCGGCTTGAATGTACTATACTCATGTTTCTGTCGCGCAATAATACGGACTGAGTTGTGGCTCGCAAATTCACGTGACAGCGCGTCTTTGTCGCGTAGGTCCAAGTTTGTTCCTTTCAGCATCCTCAAGGTAACAGCAAAGAAGAATTGGAGAAGCTCTCAGAAATGTCTAGCGATCCGGCGTCACCTGAGCGGCAGGCTCAAGTCAAAACTGCCAGCGGCTCGGATCATAGTACACCAGGTTACGAACGCCGAACGGGTATATTCCTCCAGGACGCGTGCTTCCTACATCGATTCATCAGGTCAAGGATAACATCTAGCATAGTCGAGCGTCCAGAACGCTTAAGAGCCGTAATGGTTGGCTTGTCCGCTACGATAGCGCGTTTGGAGGATGCGCTGCATAGCGGGGATGGTAGTGGCGCGAACAAAGTTAACGTAACCGATGGATCATCCGCCGTCAACCCCTTCGCTTCTCAATCTGATGTCATTAAACCAAAATCTGACGTCGGGACGGAAGAACTCGAGGCCGCTATGGGTCGCATCACTATAAATCAACCGACGGCTCAACAACTTTCAATAAGCCCAGCTGTTCCTATTACGATCATCCAGAGTCAAGCATCTCTTGATCTCTTGAAACATCCAGCTGTCAAATATGTCCATGGGGACATCGACAAGGACGTTTATCTCGAGAATCTCGTTCGATGGATGCGAGAAAGCTCTGATAAGATAGCCAACGGAGAGTCTGAAATTCCCAAGGAACTGTCTCAGGGTGATTTATATCGTCAGTTTTATCTCAAGTTGCTTTCTATGAATGATATTAACATGTAATTCTATTAGTCTGTCCACAATCTTTGGATGCGGTTCAAGGTGCGCTCGGGACAGTGTGCGAGGCTGTTGATCGAGTCATGACATCCGTTGGGCACACCCGCAAAAGCCAAGCAGAAAGTTCGCCAACTCTGAACATTCAGCGTGCTTTTGTTGCGATCCGCCCGCCGGGCCACCATTGCGGCGAGGATACACCCTCGGGATTTTGCTTTGTTAATAATGTTGCAGTCGCGGCTGCTCATGGTTAGTGCAATCTCCTTCATGCGAAATGTGGAGTAATTTACTCGTTCCCTTTAGCGCACCAAAAATACGGCGTCCAACGGATCGTGATTTTTGACATTGATCTTCACCATGGTATGTTGCTAGATCTCCCCGAATAGTCGCTTGTCTGACGACATACATGTCCAGGAAATGGCACACAGTCCATCATTTGGCAAATAAATGAAGAGACATACCGCCAAACGCTCGAGAAAGAGGCGGGTGGCATTGTTTCGAAAACAGGACCGCAGATATATTATGGTTCGATTCATGATATATTGTCTTTTCCATGCGAAGTCAGCCTCTTAAGTTCATTAGCGTGGAAATGCTCATTCACTACACAGGACGGAAAAGTCGAACTCGTCCAAGCAGCCTCTGCTTCAATTCACAAAGCTCACGGGCAGTACATCGAGAATATACATCTGGAGCCTTATTCTTCAGAAGATCAGTTTTGGGAAGTACTGTACAATCATAAATACCGCGGGCTGCTCAAGAAGGCCGAAGAATTCCTCGCTGATACCGGCGGACCCGGGAATGATGTGTTGGTTTTCATCAGGTCCGTTTCTTCTCCTGCTCCGTTCTCGGAGGCTAAGTCGGCAGAGTAGTTGTGGAATGGATGCTTGCGAACACGAATATGAATCCATGTCTCGCCATGGGCGCAAAGTTCCGGTTTCCTTCTACCACCAATTCACACGCGATGCGTGCGCATTTAGCGACCGGTTCGCCGATGGGAGGATCATCAGCGTACTCGAGGGAGGTTACAGCGATCGAGCATTGATCAGCGGGACGATGGCGCATATATCTGGGCTCGTGACCGCACATAATCACAACATGGATGATAAGGTGAACAGAACTTGGTGGGACGTCGATAATCTGGCAAAGGTCAGTCCAATCTGTCATCATATTGATCACGTCACAAATTGCATTACATCACTCGATAGTTGGAAAAGGCGACTAAACAGCGTAAAGGCCCTGGGGGTAGAAAATCTCTGCAGAGCCAGGAAGCAACGGAAAAGTGGCTGCAGCGCACGGTAGAGATCTTGTCTTTTGTGGATACTGGGGCAGCTATTCGACCGGCAGAGTCTAGAAGGTCTAGTGAACCGCCCTCGATGACATTGCGCGATCGAGGTAAGAAGGGGAAAGACACGACGGCTTCGTCTCCCCCTCGCGCGAGCCAGTCTACCTGGGGAAGAAATGGAGGGAAGCAAAGGTCTGCGAAGATGCCTGAATCTGTGTCCCTTCCTGCTGGAAATCCGAGGGGAAATGAAGGCGAATTAAATGAGCAAGGACAGGCGAAGAAGCTGCCACGCGTAATTTTGCGTCTAAAACCTGAGACGTAATCTCGAGGGCGTCATTCGGTTGATACCCTCATCGTGATACCCACTGAATTATTTGTATATTGGAAAACTTATCAAGCATGATAATACATGGAGGAGGACATTGATGTTATGCCCTTACTCATCTGCGACTACGATTACAACTTTCGCCTTGTTCTGTCCTTTCTGGAGAGCCAAAAAAGCGTCTGCTACTTTGTCAAGTCCCCTATGAACCTCTTCGCCATATTTCAGCTCTCCCTTGACAAGGTGAGGGATCACGAAGTCTTGATGATCATTCCTCCACTTGGGTCCAAGGTTTGATGCATTGAACCCCGACAAAGTGATTGACTTTGGGATTATTTGGACCAGGTTCTGCAACGAAATAAGCAAAATGCACAACATGTGAACGACGAGCGACGAATTACCCGAACGGAAAAGTTGCCATTGGCATATCCTAAGGGAGTTGTCTAGTTTACATGTTTTCTTTCTAACGATTTAACATACCTGATACCATGCCGCATTCCTTTGCCGCAAGTGAAGATTAGAACTTCATTGATGAGATAACGATCAATGGACAAACGTACAAGGAGTCGAGCACCAACATTGGCGTTATCAATTGCCGCTTCCAGAGTTTCGCCGCCTACATTATCCCAGAAGCTGTGTTATCGATATATCAAAGAGTCTTCGTGAAACATCAAGCTATCACGCACATATCGATAGGTCCTTCCTTTTTCAGGACTTCTTTTGTGTCCGTTGTCTTGTAATTAAATACAACATCAGCCCCGATCTCTTTCATGAATTGAACCTTTTCCTCGGAGCCGGCCGAGGCGATGACCTTCAACCCATCAAGCTTGGCAATTTGAATGACCAATCTGTGGATATACAGTCAAAGTTGAACAGAAAGGCGACTCGAGAGATGACACAAACGATCCAACAGCACCTTGTAGTCGAAGGGTTAGTCATTTTCGATCGATAGATTGGGCGAGTGGTAAGACTCACTTGCTCCTGATGACACGAAGACCGTTTCACCCTAATGTCCGGTTTGGTCATTACTTGTTAGGACAAACGGGCAAAAATAAACCTCACCTTTTTGGCGCGAGAGTGTTCACGCCATCCTGCAAAAGCGGTTAAACCTGAAATGAAACAGTCATCAAAATGCGCAAAAGATCGTAACATGCGTAGATCCCTTACCTGGCATACCGGCCACTCCGATATAGACACTCCATGGGAGGTTATGAAGATTTTCGATTTTTGATAAACCGTCGATGTTAGGAATGATACTGTATTCTTCATGTGCTTCAGGTCCATCAGCATGATTCCAGAACTAGGGTTCCATCGCGTACCCAAGGATCGCCCATATAAGTGGTCTCCAGGCTGTACCCCTGGGAACTCGGAGCGAAGGACGACACCGACGCTATAGCCTCGAATGCTGTATTGCCATAGTCAAAAGGACATTCTTATTAATCCGAGGAAAGTAATTACGGTTCACCAAGCTTGAAGGGCTGGGTTTAATCATCAGGTGAGTTTCTCGATTCAGACGCGGCCATACACCACCTACATTGTAAAAGTGTGGCCCCTCTCGCATCATTCCACCCATGTAAATATCGAGCGAAAGGACAAGTGTCTTGAGTAATAATCCACCGTTAAGTTGTGTATGTTCGAGATCGATGACAGAGGAGGTGTCGTAAACCAGAGTCTTGCCTGGTTCTACAAGACCGCTAGCAGGAAGCCAAGAGTTGAGTATGACACGGCTGTTAGAGACGGGAGCCATCGTGAATGTTGTTGTATTCCGAATAGAAATTAGACGGTCATATATATACCTGAGCCCCAGCCAGCAGAGAGTTGTTCATCTTGTCGGATGTCTTCCGTGATGCAGGCTTTGAGTGAAATCTGTTCTCGTAATAACTCGCGATCGGTTATTTGTCACAGAACCCAGTTACAAATTCCCGGAGGCACGGATCACTTGCGCGTGCAGTTGTAACTTGTAAGGACTGATTTTGGCCTCGCTGAAAGTTGCTGTCCGCTTCAGCCGCGGGGTTCTGTCTGATTTTTTTACCACCACGCAATCTGGGCAAGTGTCCTCAGCTTACTAATAGTCCAAATGAAACGTATTACGTCGATTTCATGAGTCATCGACCTGTCATTGCAACCGTGTCGAATTCGACACAGCCACCATACCATGCTAGCTACATTAAGCCTAATCTATGACATCAAATACATTCAACAAGGGGTGGGCGATGGGAGCGAGTTGAATCATTACCAGCTCTTAAAACATCCCGCAGCAGGTTCGCAGGTATTCTAGAGCGTAAGGGTCAAAATCGCGTCTATAGGACATACCAGACCAGTATTTCGATATCAACGACGATGGGGGTAGGCGCCGCAGAAGTGAGGCAATTACTAAAATGATGAGGATATTGATCTCATGAAGCGCACGCGTAGCTGATATCACTGGCAAGGGGAATATTAGACAAGAACGACGTGTCAAACGGTGTTTGTATTTTGCATTGCTCGAGACCTATACATATGCCTCCCAACTTCCAATGAAACCACGAAAACAACAAGCCAATCACATTAGTTACGTTGATGTCGCCAGAGCAGAACTTCCTGCTCGAAAGCATTACGTGCGCAGCCTCAGAGCACTTCAAAATTATCACTGTTGTTTGGCATTAGGCTAAACGTTTTTCTGTGATTGAACGAAGGGGTGCACTTTCAGGTACTAAGTCGAACACGGAGACGCTCAGTCTCCGGGGTGTTCATAACATTGAGCGTTTGAGCGCGGAGGGACACATGATGATCGGGATTCGGACGCGTCTTTCGGTTCGGGAAGTTCCGTCAATTGTTCGGAGCCCTCCGAACTTATTCCGCGATAATGCTGCGCGTTATACGACATTCTTATGCCGATAAATAATATATTCTTCAGCCACTAACGAAGCTTCCCCTGTCGAGGACCGCCGTCCGTCGTGGTTATTTAACCCCAGGTAGGTTCTTGTTTAGGTCGTCGAAACTCAGTCACCAAAACATCTGACGCGTTATCAGGCCGACATCCGATATCCCTCCAAGTAAGTTAAATTACGTTATTGTTACAAGTCGATTCGGTGACACGACGAGACCAGTCGGCTTTTTCGACCCAGTTCGTGTCGAGGAACGCCGTAAGATGCGGGAAATGATGAAGGCAGCTTACCCCAATGGCCCTCCGTAAGCGCAGGCAGGGTGCATGTAGGTTCTTATTTAGGTCGTCGGGAGATCAGGCTGATAACCCGCTCTAAGGATAAGTTCTGAGGGCGCTGATTGATTTCGGCAATTCCTCGATCCCGAAAGGCGGCAAGGTCATCTTCCTTCTCCCAATGCTAATCATGTTTGGAAAGGACATCCCATAGCTACTCCTCTTTCCTAGACTACTGTCACTGCCTCAGACCTACACAGAAGTGGGGGATGACGAATCCTGATATTTATACATGGCATCATCATAATCACCCTGCTGGCTAAGGAGTGCGACAACGTAGGCTCCTGAAACTTCCAATGAAAATCGACGTCTGCGGGAAAATATAGGCACACACAGATACATCGCATACAATGCAGGACATCGAGGATAGACTAACTGTTGTAAACGAACGACCTGCATGCAAACGCATGGTTATTCTGCAATGCGTCAGACGCGTTGCTATCTAGAATTGACTGGACTATCACCCTAGATGTTTTTATTTTGTAAGGTCCAGTATGCCGCTTCTATACCTTTCGTACATCATATCATGTTAAAAAGAACATTACGTTAACAGAAACGATATCATATCAATGTCATGCTGTTCGGTGATTGGCCCGCCACCCTTCACACCATCTGGACGCCTCACAGTTATCTTGTTGACATCAGCCGGGTACTTGGCCTCTCCAATAGGCCCGGCCCAATCGAAGTCGATTAGGTGAATCATCACGTCATCAGATGTAAGCGACTCAACGTCGATAAGAATATTGGATTCTCGAATGTCTCCATGAACGAACCCTTCTTGATGTAGTGTTCGCACCATGCTCGTCACTTTGTGACGCACCTTCTCCTTGTCTGCGTCAGAGAGGTTTAGACCATAGAGCACTCGGTACTTCGATTTGTCCATGATGACTGCGATCCAATCCGCGGATATTCGAACGTGTCCCCTAAGTCTCGGTGCTAAATCGTGGGATCCCAGACAGTTATGCGCGTCCTCGGAATACCGCGACGTGAACTTGACGAGGAATTCGTCAGAGTCAGGCTGGTTGACGATGGCGGCGCAGAAGACAAGCTTTTCGTCATGGAGCCGCTCATTGTACATGAAATTTATTTCCTGCCCGTTGTCTCCGTAGGATGTCAAGAACGGATATCCGCGAGCTTTCTGAAGGTCAGGATCGTACACCTGTGGTAGGGTTGGATTCACCCTGGCCTCGGCTTCAATTGAATTATAATGTGCTTCAATACTGTCAACAGCAGCCAGGAGCGCATCAAAGGCGGCTGCCATCGCGCATCTGGCTTTGGCTTCCCTCCAATGGGTCGAAAGATCGAAGAGAGGCGTGAGAGGTTCGACCCTTACGCGCTTCCCATCCCATACAGCGCCGTAAAATCCCAAATACGAACCTGTATATACCATGAACAAGTGAAAGGACGATAAACGAGCAGACGTGCCCATATCTATCATGAGAATGCTGGGAAAACATGTGTTGAAGTTGTAGAAGCGGCGGGGATGGTTAAGTGCTTTGCTCAGAAAGTTTGCATAGTGTAGAATGGCTTGGTTGAGAGCATCTCCGTGCTCGTTCTTGCATTCTCGGAGAGCTGCCGGAATGACGGTGAAGGCAAGGTTTCCACCGGTCACGAATTCGGTTACCCGGAACCTTCTGCTCGCAGAACCGGAGACCCATGTGCTGCTCGAGTATGGACTGAATTTCTGTCCTCCGGGTGAGCTCGTGATCGTGCCATTTGCATGCGACAGGGACGAGTTCACTGAGACAAACGAGTGCTCGCGCCGAAGGGGCCTTTTCACACCTATCTTTGAAGATCGCAAAAGCTTCGTGAAGTAGGCACGAGAGGGATCGTAAAGGGTTCAAACGGACGATTGAAGGCAATTACATGATCTGGTCCCGCGATTTTTTTGAATTGGGAAGCTATTAGCCAGGACAGACGGCGCGTCCGCAATTTTCCATCCTCAGACGCTTGACTTCTGATGGCGGATCGTCATTTTCGTCATGTTTGCGCTTGTCCTTCCGGATATCTACGACGGTAAATCACTTGCATATAGCAGTATTGAAAGAGAGTACATACGGGGCAACTGTAGCAGTAGTATCTCATCCGGTGGCACCTCGAGTTCTAACACATTACTCGCTTCAAGGAGCCTCGCGGCGTGCTGATTGTTAGAAAGGTCAAAGGTGCGGACACGTGCCTTGAATGCTTGGCCATCTTCTTCCTTTCCTTGTAACTTCAGACCAAGGCATCTCCACACCGAGAGTTCGGTGACGCCTAATTTCGATACCGGCGATCGCTAAGACCATCTCCATCACGTTCAAGACATTGGTCCCAGGATGTACCGCGACAGAGATGATGTTGCTAACAGGCTTCTGATGAAGATCGACGATGAGGCACCAGAGGGGACCTGACGGCGGTGAATCACTTGAATATAGCAGGGGTAAAGGAGAGTAAATACTGGGCAACCGTACCAGTAGCGTCTCATTCTCTTGCATACCGAGGCTTGACACATTTAGACGATTATGAAGTATCCGGGCAGTCTGGTTGTTGGAAAAGTCGATCCTGCGGAGACGTTCTTGGCGTTCTTTAAAGTCTTCATTGACGACATTCAGGGCAGTGCATCTCCACACCTCGAGCATCTGGATGTGGACGTCACCAAAGATCATTGGGTCCATCTCCTTGAGCAGCTGCTTCAGTTCGAGGATACTCGTTTGAGGGGATACGGGTACAGCCGTCTCGCCAAGAAAATGTTTCATAGAATCGGTAACGAGGCACCAGACGGATGACATGATGGTGTTGAATGGTACTTGCTAGTTGACGGTAACGCAAAGCGGTTTGCGTCGTGTGACGTCGACGCTCACAATGTCTTTGTTTGAAGGAGTAAGTTGAAGCAGATCTACTAGTAGGCCACCAGTTTATTTGCTTTGCTTGTTTACGATGCTGGGGCTGGGATGAATGGCTCTTGTATGTTCTCAAGTGACAACCGCGCCTTGACTCTAAATTTTCACCTGCCACACGACGCGAGCGGGACAAAACCCTCGGACTCGACCTGTATTGTTGAAGAGGAGTCGGTTGCGTAAAGCAAGGCTCGAAGCATTGACAAGGAATAGGCGTTTTGAAGTTAAAGTCAAGATATACGGTAAAAGTTTAGTCACAGCGTGCGAAACATATAAGCCAACTAATGCTACGACGACGATCATATCCATTACGACACGTCAAAATACGAAAGCAAGCCCACATAACTGGCGAAATTGAATAATGTTACAAACCAGGGCCATACGAACACCAAAAAAAAAAGGCATAGCGGCAGACGCATCGTTAAGCCATCAATCGATCCAATGAGGCTCAACGTCGAGATTTGCCTGGGGTTCATACTTGTCTTCTTTTCTTTTATACTTAGCCTCCATTCTGAGTTTGACCGATCGGTGGACTTTGACACCGCGACTGCGCTGCCTCGGAATGTCTCTACCTTGTCCCAAGTTGAATCTGTCAAAAAGCTTCGGATTAAGATCAACCTATACTGTTGCTTCACGTACCCAACTTCCGACACCCATTGATTATTCTCCTTCTGATGTCTGATCGAAATCGGCAATATTTCCAAGATCCACCAAATCCAGCTGATATCGAGCTGATCATACTTGGGCGATAACGCGTCCCTTAGTTCCTCGTCTTCCTCATTAATAAATGGCTGCTGCGAGATCTTCTGTGC
The DNA here is from genome assembly GCA_015039365.1 of Amanita rubescens. Lineage (NCBI taxonomy): Eukaryota > Fungi > Basidiomycota > Agaricomycetes > Agaricales > Amanitaceae > Amanita > Amanita rubescens. The sequence goes on from WION01000297.1 coordinate 27,749, forward strand.
ATCCGCCTGTACAGAATTTCCCGTTGCCTGAGAGCTTCGGAACAAGAAGCTGCCTATCCAAGACAAAAGCGATGTGGACGGCGGTTGTTCAACGAATTGGGTTTTGGCACGGTCAAATAGAGCCGGAGGGCGTGGAAGTACAGAAGGATAGATCGTGCTGGGATCTATCCCGATCTCGCGTAACGAATCGGTCCTGAAAATGATCCCCGAGTTTGTTTTAAAGCATTCCCTAACCATCCATCGGAGAGGAATCCGTGCGAGGCAGTATCGGGTCCCGTTTTCGACGGAACCACCACCGATGTCTGTTAGTAATGTGTCAGTGAAAGACGTAAAGGCGACACATAATATCGCGTACCGCAATGGCATCCTGCAAACCAAACCTCTTCCACATCCGTCTCCTCTTTCTCTGGGTCGGCATACATCACTTCAAAGCGATCCAATGTCTCATCGGCACCGGAATTTTTTATAGTCAAAAAATTCCCGAAGTGCTTGGGGCGATGGGAACTACCACCATTACCGTGACTTCCCTCCTTCGATACTGACGTGCCGGAACCTTGCTCAAGGTGTGCCCCTTCATCACGCAGTTGAGGGTCTTGAGGCTGGCTTGGGCTAACGTCCAGCCCAAGATTTTTCTCTTTTTCTGTTGGTCGATTCCAGAGGTTCTCCTTAAACCTGACGCGCCGCTCATCAAGGGATACGGCATGTCTGAAGGTGCGAATAATGGTGTTTGAAGTGGTAAAAGGAAGACGTTTGGGAATGACCCCAACAGAATCGACGGTATCCCTAGTGGTCAAGGTGAGCTCGCTGCACTAGACCTTGCAATAACGAGTAATGTGCATACCATACACCAACAAAATGGATCGGAACGTCTACCGAAAACGCCTTTTTAAATCCGTTCGATTGATCCCACCCTACGGAATCTGTCCTGGTGTACATCTTATAGGCAAAAGGAACTTGCTGTCGATTGTCCGCCGGTAGCAGTCCAACTTTATGAACCATTCCTGCGAGACTGGACGAAGCATAAGTAGGTCAGGTTGAGATTTGAACCAGTAGGGGCTACCTCCGTGCCGTATAAGATCCTCGAGAGAACCCTGAATGTCGATATGGATGTAAATATATGCTGCCGTAATTCGATAGGAGGACGAACCGAATATACATATCCTGTCCCCCGCAATATCTGCCGTTAAAGCATCGATAAGACCTTATCCCGCATCGGACCTACGAAAGTACGTACAGTTCTGCATCAAGAACTCGTAACCACCTGTAAACTTGATCAGAGCAGGTTCACCGCTGAATGATGAGAATAAACACCCATAACGTGTGCATCAAGATTCCATGCCAGCATTTCGTCCAAGATCTTGGGTTCACGGGTATAAGTAAGCTACGGTGGGAATGGATATGCGAGGGGCTCACTTTGGAAACGTTGGACATGAAAGGTGTAGCTATCTCAGGTGTGGTGTACGTCCCAATGCCAGCCTACAAGAGCGTTACATCGATATAAAGAAAAGAACGAGTGTGACGCCTAACCTGATAATAAACCATCTGCTTCGTCTTATCGTCCTTCTTCAACATCGACACGAGCTGTACAATGTTCGAATTATCGGAATCGAATTGATCTCCCGTTCCATCGAAGCATAGAACTAGCGTTTTCCCCGTAAACGGCGCGGCATCAGGAATATAAGCTGGGAGGGAGAAATTTGGGCCATTGTGTTCGCCAGGAGGCGTTGTCTGCTGGCCTGCCTCAAGCTCTTTGTCTTTGTCCGGGAAACGAGTGGTGGCGGCCTGCCCAGATTCCCTATTCGGGTGATCAAAGTTATTGGTATTGACCACGGTCGAAGCCGTAGGTAATGTGGAAGGCTGTTGTACGCGTGCCATCATTGCGTACTACGGGTTCGTCTTAGGATTAGCTGGTGGCTGGACCTAGGACGTTGGTAGAGGCGGGGTAGACGACCCCATGAGGCAGCGGAGATATTTATTGGTTACACGACTGAACATTTCGGGTGTCAGACGGAGCTGATTACAATCATGATGCATGCATGAATGCATGATACCTCGAATCCCACACGTGTCTTCATAGGCTTGCGGTGGGACTGGATCCGGATCAGGAAGTATGTTGGATTCGGATAATGAGCTACTAGTTGCCAATTTTAGCAGGGCCAGGGCCAGGACATTGGCGCTAGCCCCGGGGGATTAGATACCCGAGCCGGATGCCATATGCGGCGCTGTCAAACCCCCTATTTACCCAGCTTACGCACGATTGAATTCTAGAACACATATACAGCTAAGTTCACCGGCTACAAGAATTGTCAGCTACGACTCTACCAATGGAACCCCTGGAATTAAGACCGGAAGAATGTAAGCCCACTCCGACTTCACGAAGCCGTCCAACAACCCAAAAACAATTGCATCGTACAAGACATTGTCAATTTCAGGATCACCATACTCCTGCACGTCCTCAGAAACTAACTCCTTTAGTGGAGCCATCACTTTCATTGACTGTTCTGCTGGTAACGTCTCCACCAACGTTCCGAATGGGTTGATCTGTATGATTTCCTTGCGAGGCCGAATCATCTCAATTATATCGGATGCTCCCGCTACGAGCAAAGGCAAGACCTTTTCTACCATGCCAAGCACATACAGGCCCGCTTTTTCGTCCTTTGATGCGATCTGATAAACCTGTCGTGCGCGATCGTAGTTTGACTTGCAGGATACCTTGCCTGCACTGATGTCATCTAGAAGTGCATTTATTCGCTTATTCTTCTTGAAATCTGTGCGGAGGAAAACATTGGGAGGAGGACTGTTGCGCAAAGAATCTGATGCACCATTTGATTGTGCAGACTGACCAGATGGTGTTGAAACGGCCCCCACGACTCCGTTGATCAACTGGTCCATTAGCGATACAAAAAGGCTTCTGTTTTCCGCAACTAAAGGGCCGCTAAGACCCACGTATTTCTCGACTGTCTTGTGCATAGCATCCTTCGACAAGAACGTGATAGATCCACTTGTATTTGCATTAAGCAAGGTGGTAGCGTTCACGTTTTGTGTTTGACGTTCGGTCAACTTTGTGATCTCGAAGTGAACCTCATCGCGCTGACTAGCGGCTGATGCTTGATGACGAAGCAGCTCATCTACGCTCATATCCACGCGTCCGTTTGAAAAATGGATTTCTACCCGCTTGATCGGGATATCAATGAGCGCACTGTGGACAATGATGGAGCTGGAACGAGGAGCATCTTCGGCGATCAAGTTGGACAGAAGGATGAGTGCCACGCGAGGGCTGACGATGAAGAGACGATGTGCGTCTGGAAATCCGTCCATCTTGCCCTCCCACAGACCGAAACTATTGTTGCTCATAACAAACTCCGTGCCGTCTGCCGCCTCTACGACACCGAGATGGAAATCACTGGCTAAATGATTGTAACTGTTAGCAATGAAGTCTTATGCGGTCACATTGCTGGGCCAGCAAAAACCGAAGATGCTCCGAAACATCATGTTGAGGTCGACCTTGTGCTCAAAGCGGTGCGCTCGATCCACAAGATCTTGGTGAGGTGTCCTGAGAAAATAAGCCAGGAAGTGCAGCCAGACTTCGATCCCGTTATTGAGACCTTCGCCCTCTCGCGGATTGTTCAAAAACTCTGCGCTCATGGAATTATCAGGATGAGTATCGTCGAAATATAATGTCTGTTTTCGACAGCGCATGATCTGTATGAATTTTCGCAGAGCGTGAAGGTCTCTGCGTTCGATTTGGAACCGACCGCGGGGCAGAGAGTCGTGCATTTTCCCGATGATACCTGCTGCCTGGTTTTCCAAGACGGACAACTTATCCTCTAAGTAACGAGCGTTGCCGGGGTTCTTCACATCCTTGTACAAGTTAACGATCCCGTACGTCCCGGCAATGGGACGTATCTCCAATTTTCCAGTGCCAAGATCAAAGCAATGAACCACGCCTTGCTTATCGAGATGTGCCTTTTGATCGCCTTTTTTCTTCCGTTTGGGTCTAAAGGACTATCAGCGAAATGCAGAAGGAACGTCTTCCGAACGCACATAGGAACGTTTTGTAGTTTGAAATTACTAAGGATAAACCTCGGGATATAATGGTGGTATTGGTCCTGGGCAGGCGGCATAGTATGTGCGTACGATGGTCACGAGCGCTGGGGACGAAAGTCGTTCTCCTCACTTATAAGTGTTTTCCGTGGCCCGCTTCGTCCTGCATTTGAGCCTATCAGTGGAAGGGTAACTTAATTTGACAGACGGTACATTACCGACTATGTTGACACTGTTGTCCTCTGGACACTTTACGTAGATTTCTGACCGGCCTTACACTACTTCTTCCGTCTTTGTCACTGAAGACGGAACCCGGTGGCCTGGTGTTCTGAAATGAACCAAGCGTGTATGCCGCAGCACATCACGTTGAGGCCTTCCGTGGATCCAACATTCGGAGGCTATTACTGAAAAAAAAATCAATTTATTTAAATAGAGTACGGCCGCAGCAGCAACTTGTTGCGCGGCGCGGCGCTGAAATGTGCGAGCTGTAGCCTGTAGGTATCAAGCGCTTAATTCAGAAAGAAATTCGGTGAGCGAGAAAGGGGAAGGCTCCAACTGAGATCTACTCACCTTACGGTATAGTCTGTCCGTCGCGAAAAGAGGAGCGGCGTACTCAATAGAACGTAAAGCTCGGATATGACCGGCGTGGAATGGTACAAAGTCCGTACGGATCACCGTAGGGATGATCGTTCCCGTATTGTCGACGTTTCTTCTAGGTTGCCCGTTGTTACCGGTACTATCTGGCAGAGGTAGCGCTCAACGTCAACGATGGGGTCCCGACTGAAAATGGGGTTCGACAACTCTGCAGGACCTCTTAACACCGTCAACGATAGATGGTCCGAGTTTCTGTTGCGTAGAAAGATATTCCGCAGTGAGGGATTCTCTGACCAAATGGGGAAATGACAATAACTATTAGCGGTGGCAGTGCCAGGCCATGATAATCATACATTACTGATACATTCTCTTTGTGCTACGGGTGCGACGAAAGCGTACAGATATCTATGCAAGTATATACATATAGTGCGGTGGGACGGGATGTAATGTGTAGGGTATACCGTATGATGCGGCGCCACTTGGTGCCTGGAGGGCAAGTCTACGAACGATTGTCTGGTAGCGCAATCGAGGCAGCTGGGGGACTTGACACGTTTATATTAGGGGCTGGCCCAATCAGCCGCAGCAACAACTCCATCCGTCGCTGCTGGTCAAGGACTTGCTGTTTCAACTCGTCTTGTTCTTCCTTCATCCTGCGCTCTTTCTCGTCTTGTGCTTTCTTCATCCTGCGCTCTTTCTCGTCTTGTTCTTTCTTCATCCTGCGCTCTTTCTCGTCTTGTTCTTCCTTCATCCTGCGTTCTTTCTCCTCTTGTTCTTTCTTCATCACGCGCTCTTTCTCTTCTTGTTCTTTCTTCATCCTGCGCTCTTTCTCCTCTTGTTCTTTCCTTAGCTGACTCCTCAACCGCTGTTCATTCACCTCTTGCTCTTTCTTCAGCTCCTTCCTAAGCCGCCGTTCCCTCTCCTCCTGCTCCCTCCTGAGCCGTCGCTCTCTCTCCTCCTGATCCTTCTTCAACTGCTGCTCTTTCTCCTCCTGCTCCTTCCTCATTCGTCGCTCCCTCTCCTCCTGATCCTTCTTCATTTGACTCGTCAGCTGTCGTTCCCTATCGTCTTGCTCCTTGGAAAACCTTTTTCGAATTTCCTCTTTACTTCTCCACTCATACTCCGCACGCTAGCGATCTCTGTCAACGCCGCGGAAAAGATGATACGAGAATTCGAACCTTTTCCTCCATCAAGCGCCTCCCCTTCATAAAATTGTCCCATATTCTCTGCACTTGATTTGGATCCCTCCGGTAAACTGGAAAGATTTTAAAGCTCCCCGTCGAAGCCTGGCGCCATTTCCTATCTCCTATTGTAGAAAGGGTGCCGTTATCATGCTCTTGAGCCCACATTTCCAGGGTCGCAAAAACGGTGTCTGCATGCCAGTAGCATTGACTGGCGAGTATCGAGTATATGTCACTTTCATTATACAGGACGTCAACCAAGACCATGAGGTCGCAAAGGTTCGGACGCCGGGTAGGATCGCCACTGAGCGTAAGGGTTTTGAGAAGCAGAGCATTCTTCGGGTGGCTCTCTATTCTGGTTACGGCATCCGCTGCGAGGTGCTGTTGCAAACTAATGCCAGAAGAGCGAGGTAGGGAGCTCTGCGATAAGCGGTGTGTCTTGTGCTCGAGGGAAGCGGAACTTTTAGTCATGCGCGCCTTCAACGACGAAACGGATTTTGCTAATAGCGAACCACGGGGAGAACTGCGAGAGGAACCGCCAGAAGAACCGATATGCGACTGGGCCACAGAAGATCGGGTAGCACTGGTACTCGCCGTCCCTGTCGACGACGGTACTGAGCTCATCGAATCGCTATCCTTGCGTTCGCCTGCTGATCGATCAAATCTCAGCTCTAGTTTGCCGTTCTCCTTGCTGGAGAACTCGCAGATAACGTATTCGTGCTCGTTCATGGTACCCTTCTCTTTGACATGATGCGCCTTGTCCAGTCGATAACCATTGAGTTCCTCCCATATCTCGACGCTTTCTGAATCCCAGGGTCGTATGCCCATATGGACGAGTCGGATCCACGACCTGACCGACATTTCTTCGCCAAGGGGAGGGAGGGATTTGGTACCGGCTGCGGTACCCAGAGAATTCATGATGGAAGCTGGGAGAACGGACGACATGAGGGCACGGAGGCGCTTCCGCTTGTTCTTGAAGATAGGCGGCATGCCGAGCTTGACTCTGATTTATATGGCGGAGGACAAGTCGTTGTAGTTGTTTAATGTCCTCAAGGCGTCCACGGTTGCCAATGCCATAACCCTTGTTTAACCTTGTTGGGCTACATGCTTCCTTCCAGAAATGGCAAGTCTCTCATCCTTGTGCTATGTCAGACGACATAATTGTGTTAATTGTGTTTGCACCTCGAGGCTGACAACTTAAAAGTCGAGTCAAAAATCGAATCACGCCCTCTTTTGACTGCAGGAAGTCGTACGCCTTTAATTTAGTAGGTCTCTCGGAGATTCAAGTTGCTTTCAAAGTCACCGTCCACCCCGCACTCCGAGTCTGCCACCCTTGAAACAATCTCCAATCATCGCAATTGAACAATGGTCACCTCATTATCCCAAGCTTAAGCCATTTAGGGATTCAAACACAGGATCCGGATGACTGTTCCTTGCTACCCACCTCTTATTGTTTCGATAAAACAGGCTAGCTCGGCCCTCGGTCGAGAGTCGGCAGTTCAAACGCGAAAATCCCGCAAAGCGACGAGAATGAACAAATGTCTTCGAAGGGTTTGTCGCAATTCTCGTATTACGGTTCTCCGAGGAATTGCAAGCGCGCAACCCTGATTTGCGTCAGTCTCTTTCGCCCGTTATATGGTAATCCGCGCGCAGGCGAGGTCCACAGGAACCCGTTTAGGGATGACTCGATATGGTATAACCACTCAAAATCCTCACACCACGCACGTGTCGAATTGTGGGTCCAACTGATACGTGCAAAAGTACAAACCGGAGTCGACAACCACAGCCTTTAACGTACACGCGTTCAACTCGAGTCGTGGGTCCATGTGAAAGTCCAAGACTCACTGACTGTTATCGAGACATAGCCCGCTGATGGCGCAGACAAAGACTCGAAAACCCGTCAACTTGAAGAACACCACAATGGCTATTGTATATACCCCTCCTGTGCTTCACTCGGGTTCACTCCCTTTCCGAATCCAAGGTCTTACCGGACTATTTCAGTTATGCTGATACCACGCTGACACGCTCTACGGGGCTTAATCGATGGTCAGTACGGTCAGTAGTTGACTGGTCCATCGATACCTGCGAAAAACAGGAGATCAGTCAACCTGCACGGAAGCTACGTCGCCAATAGCAGATCGAGTCTGCGTCTGTGACGCTACATGAATTTGCAGGTGGTCGCCACCTCCTCCTCGCGGCATCGGAAATGGCTCTCTTTACTGTCCTTCGTATTGGTAGGTCCGGAAGATTATGCAGTACTTATTAGGATTGGGTTTAGCTCATCACAGACCCGAAACTTTGCCACACCATAACAGCAGCGATCATATAACGGTAAAAGATCCCAAGCCTGCCAGGGTTCGTGACCGCATCATTTTAGATAGCGCGGGCTAAGCGTCAATGACATCGGTGGCTAGTAATCCATTCGTTTTTTTTTTGTTTTATGCTGTACGATTTGAGGGTTAGGTCCCTATAAAAATATCATATTGCTCTACATTACAGTAAAAATTACAAACGTTACAAAGAGGCTCCAATTGGGCAGCTCTACCAAATTTAATCCACCGTCATCTACACGTCTCTACCTTAAAGCTTACTCCTGACATTCTCCCGAGATATGCTTTTTTCATATCTTTCCTGTAACTCCCTCCTCAAAACCTTTCCAGTTGGTGATTTAGGTATCTGCATCACAACGTCAATCCACCCACCAACCAAAGAACGAGCGAAACCACTTGCCTGTGTCACGACCTCGATGCCGCCTCTCAGCCACTTGTACTTGCTTAGATTCTCCCGCTGCCAACCGTCTAACGCGTTCACCACCTTGCCCGCGCCCAGATTCTTCCCCTCAGGACTAAGAACAATCCACGCTCTTGGAACCTTCTCGTCTGACGTGCGGCCTCCAGAAACACCCGCAACTGCGATATCTTGTATAAGCTTTTGCGGATGTGCAAGGAGCACGTTTTCGATTTCAACAGGGGAAACCTGAACTCCAGAAACTTTGAGGGTATCCTGATTTCGAAAGGTACTTTTAGACTTTGAAGAAGGAGAAAGGGAGACGGAGAGCGTACCTTTGCTCGATCTGCAAAACTGCGTAATATAAAAGTCCAATGGTCAGCCATTTTGCTCTAACCAAGGAAAAAACGAACTCCTCACTAAAAATATCCGTCCTCGTCCACCCAAAATTTATCACCCGTCTTCAACCATCCATCGACGAACGTTTCTTTCGTCGCTTGCTCATTATTCCAGTACCCCAGGGCGACGTTGCCTCCTCTAAGCCACAAATTCCCAACTTGGTTTAGGACGGCGGGTGTCCCGTGGGGCGTTCCGCCGTCTTCCACGATTATGCGTGCTTCCATCCCTGGTGTGAGGGTGCCTATCGTCCCACGTTTAGGTCTACCTTCTCCCGTGAGCACCTCGTTAACAGGTCGACGCAGCGCGCTTAAAGTCTGCGAAAGTAGACAAGGCGACTTAAGTAGGCGCGAAAATGTTGAAGGACGACGGACTTACGCATTCTGACATTCCGTAACCTAAGTACGTTGAGAGAGGAGTGTTGTCAATGATTAACGGCGAACGCACCTTCGTTAAACCTAGCTTGTACAGGAGTGAGAGCGGTCAGTTGGTCTTTAAGTTCTGGAGGGAGGTAGGCTGCGCCGCTGATTAGTTCAGCGACAGAGCTCAAATCTGTGCTTGAGGTCTTCGGGTCATGCACAAGTTGATGTACGATGGAAGGTACAAGTGTAAGATGAGTTATTCTGTATCTGATTATATTTGTGTAAGTAACTCTGAGGTTGTGGCTATAGCGTGGAACGTACTTGGGAATAAGAGATAAAGCCATATCCAGGTCCCATGATGGCATAACGATCAGAGTCGCAGGTATCAGGAGCGATCTGAAGCAGTAGTAAAAGAGGCCATAGCAGTGGTGTATCGGGAGAAATGCTAGGCATCGCGTCATGCCGTCCGGGGCCTTTTTCTAGGCCCAGTTAATTACAGGCCAGGCCTTGGTTGACCCAAAAATACTCACTGTGTAAATATTATTTGCCAATGCAGCCTTCGCTACTATAATAAACTGATTAATAACAAAATTAATATTTCCATGTGATATCATCACGGCTTTCAACAAACGCGTCAGTAAATAGGGCCTAGGGTTTTATTTATAAGTACCTTTCGGCAAGCCGGTCGTGCCGCTGGAAAAGACAAGATACGCTAACGTATCTTTACGAGCGGGCCGCACCGGGATGATATCAGCATTTCTCGTCCGCGTTTCGTCGATCAGCTGGGAAAAGCTCCGTCTGTTCGATAGTATGGGACTGGACAAGATAAATATTTTTTGGGGGGAGATCCCGAGTTCTTTCGCCACAGGAAGCAGGCTGGAGAGAAGTTTTTCATCGACGAAGAGGCAAGTTGCGTTTGATAACCTGAGTGCATTTTTGAGTTCAAAAGGTTTCGGGAGTGCTGAGATCAGAGCGAAAGGGGTGGTGATGTACAGGCAAGCGTGGATCAGGGTGATGTAGTCCTGTTCGTGCGCGACTAAGCTACGAGTTCCATGGAAAAATAACACTGATTGCTCACCAAGCAATTGTGACTTATAATTCCGACAATATCCCCATTTTCTGGGGAAAGTCCCAGCCCTCCTTGAGAGACTGGTGCTCCCAGAGCTGTAGCGGCGTATTGAACGCGTTCCGCAAATTCGTGGAATGTGCGTGTCTTTCCGGTCGGGGCGTCAATGTGAAGTGTGAAGTCGGGCCATTCCGCTTGGTCTGGTCGATGCAGGAGGGCGTAGTGGGCATTGGTTTCCGACAGAGGTGGAATTTCCGGATACACGGATTGGATATGCATGGCGTGGTTAGTTGAAGCTGACGAGGGAGGGACGTAAGCTGCCAGAAAAATCCTTAGCGATAGGCTTTAAATATCAAAATTTCGAGTGCAAAGGTTTAACAAGCCATTGTGGAACGCTCTGGCTCCTGGGAGCAAAAGAAGGATACCGGCTACTCTGAATGCCGGTGATTAGCGTTTTTCGACAGATTATGATCCTGATCCTTGTGGTGGGGTGAGGTAATAGACGCGCGAGTACCTGTAAGCGGTCCGAGTTTCTCCAAGGCTTTAAACGATTGTGAAGATACAATTATGTGGTGAATACAGTTACGATTTCATCGACTTGTCCATGTGACAAAATGTTGCGACTAGTCACATGCCACTGGGCGTGACGCGTGAGAACTGGACCGTCCACATGCTAGGACTCCGTTCCTGTTCTCTCGTTCTTAGCTGCATTAATATGCGACCTATGCTGTACGTGCGAAAGTCGATGCGGACGCCCCCTCTTCCTCTCCAACATTCTGCGCTCCTCCCTAGCTGTGTTCATACCCCGGAATCCTAATGGTAGATAGCAAGTTGTCAACGCGCGTAGAGTGTATTGAATACACAAGGGAACAGAAGCAAAGCTTACTTTCATGTCTCAGAATAAAAGAGATGACAATCCCGTTCAGGCAGTACAAGTAGCGTGCCAGGAGCCATACGGGCTCATGAATCATATTACCTGAGACCTGCCCAATCGCGAAGCTGATGGACAGTAACCGTAACTTGCCCTGCATATAAACGAAGCCATGGAGAGCACTTGGGAGAAGAGGGTTGTGATAGACTCTGTTTCGCGGACCGAGGAAGAATAAGCGATGAAAGAGTTGGGTCACGCGCATGGACCCACATCGACTCCTGATGAGGGATGGCGGTAAAGCTTGAAGCGTGAAGGAAGGGATGGCGATGAGGGATAAGATTATAAGCAATAAGCAAGCTAAGCGCGGCGCGTGGATCTGGAAGTGGTAAAGCGCGTCCGATCTCCATCATCCCAGGCACGGCGCGTTCCCGGAGTTTCCCGGTCCCGCAACATGATTCTCGGTACCAACGCTCCGCATCACACCACCGCTGCGCTGCCATCATGCTCAATAAAAAAGTATAAATCCGCGCTTTCCTCCCCCACACCCCAGAGCTGGTCTCTGTTCTGCCTATTGTCCACCTTGCGAGTAATTCAATGTGCATTCTGCCCCCAACTAACGTGTCAAGGATATAAATCATGTTCCTGCACGTGTTACTTTTCCTCAGCGCTCCTGTGTTGGCGGCCTCCGTTGATTTTTCCAAGCGTGATTACCGGCCGCCAAAAACAACTTTCGCTTCCCGAGAGTGGTGACATCTCGGAGGCTAGTACTTCCGTTTCCAACTGTCAGTTGATGGCGTCGAAGCGTTTCTTTGAATCCGTTTCCGGGCCGTATTTTGACGTAATCCATTTTTTACAATCCAAGTGGGCGCTGTAATCCCGTGAAGTTCGGCGGTACGCGTGAGTCCTTTGAAAGATTAAAAATTGCAGTGGGTAACATCGCGTTAAAGCCAAAAACAAAAACTGAACTGGTAGAGGTGTCCAAGCTATCTGAGATTAATGGCTTCTGGTACAATCTAATCGGTCCCTTGTCTGGTTTGAACGGGGCTTCGTCGTCGTTGTTGCCTGTCCTGAGCACGCCACCTGACCTGAACAGTTTGAAGCCATATGCCTGGCACCTGCCATTACTTAAGCGAGTGAAATTAGTTCAAAAGGACAATGCCGTTTTCCTGACTTGCCGAAAATAGTAATTCGGCTATCCACCCCCTGTTCCGGACGAGCCGAAAACAATCCCAAACACGTCAGCTTTCCGGTGTGAAAGGATTTGTTTTGTTGGTCACTGTCCAATTTCGGTGGTGACTAAATGTCGTACACCACTATCATGCACCAGTGTTACAAATTTTTGTCCCTTAATAATGGGCTGGTAAGTCGTCCTCCGGAATATCCGAGATGTTTAGACGGCCAAAAAATACCCCCAGGCGAAAAGAGCCTACATTTATTCATGAACCCGTTCTCCCGCAACACTGGCCACAACAAAAGTCACCTAGAGTTGCAAAATTTGATCTGCCTTAGTTTCGACAGGGTCAACGGGCAAACTTGCGCGAAATTGCATCACTAGGTCCATAATAGTACCGACATAAATTTTTGAGCCTATTCGGATGCGCCTAAGAAGCTGCTGATGCTGCGCTCCTGCCACCTTTTATATGCCGCCGCGGCCGGCGTCTATAGTTCCAACCATGCTTCACTTCGGGACACCCAAACGCCCCAGTCCCAAATCTTCAAGACGTCCCGGACCAACGAAGTATTGATATTAGGAGGCTAACTTACGTGCCAGGTGACGATGTCACTCGTCTTGGCAAGAGTTCTTTACAGGTTGCTTCATATCGTGGCTTCCTGGGCGCATCAGAATGGGTGTGTTTTTTTTTTTGCGAGAGCGCTCTGCGAATTCTCGCGAACCCGAATCCGCTAAGTCAATTTCGGCATTATCCCACGTCGATCCGGCATATCTCACCCGTGGATCACCATTTCTCTATAAAAGCTTGGATAAGATCTTGGCATTTGGTTGACTCTCCACCTCAGTCTGTATCACGATGCGCCTTACCCTCATTGTCACCGCCCTCGCTGGCATAGCCACGTTTGCCAATGCTCAACAGACACCTATTCCTGGAACGTACTTCATCGTCAACAGCGTTCCCTCTCCGGCTGGAGATAGACTGGCCGCTACCTTTCAGGATGGACAAAAAGATGTAACAGTTACCCCTTTGACCGGTTCAGAAGCTCAACGTGTATGTTTTTGATTTTCAATATCTTTTAGGGTATATCTGAACCGTCGCATTTGCAGTGGATCATATCGGATGCCGACACGAATGGCGCACAGTTTATAATCCCCGTTACCGCTCAGAGCGAGGCTGCTGCTGCGGGTGACAACGCTGTCATTGTTCTCCCCAAGAACACCTTCGCCTGGACTATTCGCAACCTTACCAGTGAATATTTTACGTAAGTTTACTGGCGTAGTAGAACGCAACCTCAATTTGATAACGACTTTCAGCATTGAGAGTCCCAATTCACAGTTCTGGGGTCTTGATAATCCAGATGATAATGCAAATGTCGACCTTGGACCTAGTACTGGGAGCCAGACACAGAACTGGGTTCTCGACCTGGTAGAGTACTAGATAGATAATATAAACTTGTGAGTAAGATAACCCGACATTGTTGCTGAGCTTCGCTGATGTATTCAACTTCCGATGATACTGAAAGATTGCCCCTGCGATTATCACAACCAATGGGCAAGGTTTTCGTCAGGATAACGTGACAACTCCAAGATAGACAGTCCGAGATCACCATTCCATCAATGGGTGTATTCTAAATAAGTACGATGAATAAGTCGACCTGTCCGTGCGACGACCCAATAAATCGCGACTTTAAAGATACAATCCACCGCCGCCCAAGACCTCCCCAGCTCAAAGCTTGCTTTTTCTTAACCTTCTTCCGCCCCAAGCTACTTCATACTTGTCTGGCCGAACTGGAATAACGTCGCGTTTTTAAATCTGCGTTTCGTCGACGAGCCGGAAAAGCTCCGCCGGCCTGATACGTGGCCTGACATGATGAGTACCTGCCAGTTTGGAGGAGATCCCGATGGGCAGCACGGCGGAGAGGAGTTTTTCATCGACGGAAAGCCAATTTGCTTTTGAAAGCTTTAGTGAATGTTTAAAGTTGAAACGCACCGAGCGGGAAAAACTCGAAACTCGCGTCGCGCCTTCATGTCATCGATCTCGTGTCCTTTTCCCGAGCATAACACCTAGTTTACATCGGCCATGCTCTCCCCAGGGTGTTGCTCCCTGTCTAGAGTGCGAGGAAAGCAAGATGGAGTACTGACCAACTAATCACGCTGCTGTGCCCTAAGATTGCCGTCCCATCAAGGGGAGAACTCCACCTTGCGTTGGCCGGGCACTCCAGATTGGTAAAAGCTAGGGTAGCAAATGCCTAGCCCTTGTAGTAGAGTGAACAGAGCGCTCCTGCACTCATAACTGGTCTTGGTACCTTTCGCAGAGCTTCCAGTGATTGCAGTCGTATGTTGCCAGACCTGTAGAGCGTTGATACAGCATTGCGGCCCCTACCACTATACGTGACTTGTCTACTGACTTCATGCTGTGATACGGACGGTCTCCCGCATAAAGGAGGCGGCGGTGGCGCGGCTGCGCTATTCGACTGGGATGAAGTGGGTGACTGTGGACGTGGATCCGTCAGTTGGTTTATGTTGCTATATCGGGAAAGGGCGCTTAGCAAGCAAACCTGTCTCAGGTTCATCATCACATAATAGCACGCAGCAACACACAGCTCTAGCACGTAGACAGCCGTTCCGTCAAAGGGTTAATGGGCCAAATGTGCGACTATGGTGTGGATGCAAGCGCTAGGTGCGCTAGGTATGTAAATGGTTTGGATTATATTGTTTTTACGTGCCGAAGAAGGACGCGGTAACTGAGCAATAGGCAAATCGTGCTCAACGTTTATCAGCGATCAAAAGTAGGCAGGTACGGGAGGGTACGGGCCTACGATCTCCTATGATGCATTGATATCGGCAATTACTCGTCTGATTCAGAATACCAAAATGGGATGGAAGCTGAAGCGCTGATGGAAGATTGTTTTATCGCGCGCCGGAAACGCCGACCAGGGACAGGATCCATCGTTAGGCTGCGGCACGTGCTGAACAGACAACATATATATCTGCGATCATTTCCCCCCACATCCTAGAGCCGGTCTCTCTTGTCTAAACGCCTGTGGTGAGTAATTTAGTATATATCCCACCTTCAATAGCCGACGCTATCTTTCAAGGCCATTAATTATGTTGTTCTTCCAATTACATGCTCTGCTTTTCCTCATATCCATCACCCCTGTGTTCGCGACCCCCATTCCTGCTCTGCACGAGGACCGTAATCAAGCGTTGGTTCCCTACTACCCGGGCATCAAATTTTCCATAGCTAGAGGTATAGATCCCATCACCTTGTACCGCGTAATCGATTCCCATACAGACGTAAGCAAATAACTTCCGAACCGAATTTGTGCGCGTCCAACTCATGTCACATATATAGCCAAAGTTAGCAAACAATGTTTTGCAACTTGATGACATTCATGGATCCCAACCCGTACTGGTTGCGGAATTGCCCCGAGACCGGCCTTATTCTCTCAAGTGGAGCCGCCGGGCTGTCAAGTTCTCTGTCCCCGATCAAGTAAGACTCGTCGAAGGCTGGTGGCTTGCGTTTCCGACTGTCAGTGATCAATTGGACAATCTTTCACAGGTCTAACATATATTGGCAACATCTGCAGTTTCTCCACGCTGATTTTGATTGTCAAATATTGGTGAACGTTCAATTCAAACAGAATCATTTTGTGGCGAACTTTATCGACTTTAAACCACATATAGACGGTAAACTACAAGAAGTGTCAAGACTATCCGATATCAAGGGCTATTGGTATCCCCCAACCACAGGCTTCTCTGGGGTAGAGTTCGTAAGTGATACTCTTACTGCCAAACACCGATGATAGCATCGTACTCAGGTCACGAAGGCGCCAGTAGCCCATCCCGGTAGGGTTGTACAAGTTGTAGACGATGAAACGATACATGTATGGGGCACAACTTTAGAGCCTGGCGCTCTGCACTACGATCCGCATGTCGTGACCATTAAAGAACCTGCTTATCTTGTCCAATTCAGCGGCTGTTGGATTCGGTATCCACTTGTCAGTGATCTACTGCAATTTGGAAATCCTAAAAGTATCTCACAATTACTGGTAAATCTTTCAGAGGAACATCGGGATTGAGCAGCGTAGAGAAGTAGTTTGCGTCATACAAGACCACGATAAAGAGTGGAAGGCGTTCCGTGGGACTTGGGAAGTTGATACAAGCAAACCGCCAACTCCAAACTAGTACAATCCTATTGTCCGTGTAAGGTGAGAAAGAATAGAGAAAGTAGTATTGGTCCTTGTGGTAGAGCAAATCGGGCCAGTCTGGGGTTTTTCATCAGCGATCAAAAGTCATGGATGTGGGCCTATGATGCATTGATATCGGCAATTACTCGTTTGATTCGGAACACCAAGCTCGAAACCATTCGAACTCGGCGTTAATTCCATCAATCAATTCGGCGGCGCGTGCCGAACAGAATAAACATATAAATCTGTGATCATTTACCCCACACCCCAGAGCTGGTCTCCTTGCCTAAGCGCCCGTTGTGAGTAATTCGGTATACATCCCGCCCTCAATCGCTGACGTTGTCTCCCAAGGTTATTCATTTATGTTGTTCTTCCAGTTACAAGCTCTGCTTTTCCTCATCTCTAGCATTCCTGTGTTCGCGACCCCCATTCCTGTTGCACCCCATGGTGACAGTCTTTCACACCAGCAGAACATCATCTTTTCCATAGCTGAGGGATTAAGTTCTATTACATTGCACCGCCTAATCGATTCCCATACAGACGTAAGCAAACAACTTTCTGGAACCGAATTTGCGCGCATCTAACTCATGTCACATAGCCAAAGTTAGCTGACGACGTTTTGGAACTTGAGGAGAAGGGTGGAACTCAATCTGTATGGCTTGCGAAAGTGCCCTTTGACCAACCTCATTCTCTCGGGTGGAGTCGCCGGGCTGTTAACTTCAGAGTCCCCGCTCAAGTAAGACGCGTCGAAGGCTGGTGGCTTGCGTTCCCAACCGTCAGTGATTCAATGCAATTGGGCAATCTTTCAAAAGTCTAACGTATATCTGTCAAATTTACAGTTTCCCAATGCTGAGGCTCACAACAAAATCTTGGTTCACGTTCGATTCAATCAGGATCGAAATGTTTTTACGGCGAACTCTATCGACTTCAAACCACGCTTAGTAAAAGGTAGTAAATTGGCAGAAGTGGCAAGGCTATCCGATATTCAGGGTTACTGGTATGCCGCAACCACTGCGGACATTTCTGAGATGCCCGCGGTAAGTGGAACTCTTATTGTCGAACGATGATAGCGCTGTCTTACTCACGTCACATTGAAGGATTCGGATCTAATAGCCGATCACGATTCGATTATACAAGTTGTAAATGACAAAACGATAAAGGCATGGGGCATCACTGGGAATCCTGGGGTTCAGCACGGCCATACGGACGTCGTGTCGATTAACGAACCCGAATTTCACCGCGTTTTCAGAGGCTGTTGGATTCGGTATCCACTCGTCAGTGATCTACTGCAATTTGGAAATGCTAAAAGTATCTCACAATTACCTACTTATCTTGCAGAGGAATATCAACCTTAACCAGCGCAGAGAGGTAGTTTGTGTCAAGTGGGCTGATGCACGGTGGAAGGCATTCCGCGGGACTTGGGAAGTTGATACAAGCAAGAAAGCCTGATCCAATCCCATTGTCGGTGTCAAGTGGGAAAGGCTAGGGAAAATATAGGAATGTTTGGTCTAGTGATAAGCACAAATTCATAACCGATCTTGCGTCGGGTCGGTCAGGGAATGTTACTGTAACGCGCATTCCCCGCTCTACAACTGCCTGGGCCGTAGGCGCAGGCATGATGTCAGCCGAATGTATAGGCGGCCCAATAAAAAGGTACAAGAGTCCACCATCGCCCAAGACCTCCCCGGTTCAAAGCTTACTCTTAACTTCCTTCTTCCACCCCAAACCTTTTTCATACTTGTCCTGCAACTCCCTCCTCAACACTTTCCCCATTGGCGATTTAGGTATCTGGATCAACGTCTTCCGTCGTCGAACAATAAAAGCGAGCTAAAGCAGCCACATACCTCTTTCACAACCTCGAATCCACCTCTTAGCCACTTGTACTTGCTTAAATTCTGTTGCTGCCAATCATCCAATGCCTTCACCACCTTACTCGCGCCGAACTTCTTCCCCTCTGGACTAAGAACAACCCACGCTCTGGGAACCTTCTCGTCGGACGTGCGGCCTCCAGAAACGCCCGCGACTGTCACATCTAGGATGAGCTTTTGCGGATGTGCGAGGAGCACTTCTTCGATTTCGAGGGGGGAAACTTGGGCTCCAGAAACTTTGAGAGTATCCTGTTTCAAACGGTGCATCCAATTAACAGTCGACAGAAGAAAGGGGAATAAAGCGTATGTACCTTTGCTCGATCTGCGAAACTGCAAGTTGCGTAATCGATGTTGCCAGTCAGCATTTCGCAAGAAGAAAAAAGGACTGCTTACTAGAAATACCCATCTTCGTCCGCCCAGAACTTGTCCCCCGTCTTAAGCCACCCATCGATGAAGGTTTCTCTTGTCGCTTGCTCGTTATTCCAGTAACCTAGGGCGATGTTGTCTCCCTTGAGCCACAAATTTCCAACTTGATTTGGGCCGGCGAGCGTCCCGTCGGGTGTTCCGTCGTCTTCGAGAATGATGCGAGCTTCCATCCCTGGCGCTAGGGTACCTAAACTCCCGCGTTTACTTTTGCCATCTGGGGTGATTGCATCATTGAAAGGTTGGTAGATGGCGGTTAAAGTCTGGGTACAAAAAGTGGGTTTTGGGGGTTTTACGAAGAATGACGGTACTTACGGATTCTGACATTCCGTAACCTGAGGGGGGTACGTTGAAACAAGAGGGTTTTGTCATTGGTTGACAGGAAACGCACCTTCGGCAAACCTAACTTTGGCAGGAGATAGAGCGGTAAGTTTATCTTTTAGTTCTGGAGAAAGATAGGCTGCGCCGCTGTTCAACGCTACGACAGAGCTTAAATCTGTCTTGGCTGTCTTTGGATGATGTACAAGTTGGTGTACGGTTGAAGGTATGAGTGTTAAGGTTGTTATTTTATATCTAATTGTACGTGATCAAGTTGCTTTCTAACGCGTTGTACGATGGAACGTACTTGGGTATGAGATCTAGAGCATGGTCCAGGTTCCATGATGGTACGATGACCAACGTCATGGGCGACAGGACGCATCTGAAGCAATAGGTGAAGAGACCATAGGAGTGGTTCATCGGGAGGCAAGCTAGGTGCCGGGAGAGGCCATCCGGCGTTGGTAACTTCGGTGGCTGTCCCTCGTTAATCACGAATCTTGTGCTTGACGAAAGGGTACTTACTGGCATCGACTGCATCGCGGCCTTTAGTAGGATTAAAAATTGGCGAATGGCGAAAATAAGATTTCCGTGTGATATCATGACAGCTTTTGGACCTTGTAAGCGAAGTCGATCGTTTATTTCAAGTACGGTACCTTTTGGCAAGCCGGTGGTTCCGCTGGAGAAAACGAGGTACGCTAATGTATCCCTGCGCACGGACCGAACTGGAATGACTTCAGGTTTTTTGATCTGCATTTCGTCGACGAGCCGGGAAAAGCACTGTCGGCCTGATACGAGGCCTGACATGATGAGTATCTTTTTGGAGGAAATTCCGAGTTCTCTTGCGATAGGCAGCACTGTGGAGAGGAGGTTTTCATCGACGAAAAGCCAATTTGCTTTCGAAAGCTTTAGCGAATGTTTGAGTTCAAAAGGTTTCGATAACGCCGATATAAGAGCGAAAGGGGTTGCGATGTAAAGGCATGAATGGACAAAGGTTACATAGTCCTGGTGTTACGCAGCTAAGAGAGGTACGATAAGGGAAACGACGATAATTGCTCACCATGCAGTTGTAGCTCATAATCCCTATAATGTCCCCATTCTCTGCAGAGAGTCCTAACCCACCTTGAGAGACGGGTGCTCCTAAAACTGTGGCGGCATACTGAACGCGTTCCGAATATTCACGGAATGTACGCGTTTTACCGGTATTGGCATCGATGTGGATGGTAAAGTCGGGCCATTCAGCTTGGTCTGGGCGGCGTAGGAGGGTATAATAAGCATTGGTAACGGTTAGTGGGGGAACTTCGGTGTGTATGGACTTGATGTGCATGGCAGTTGAACCCGACGTGTGAGCGCCCAGAGAAAGTGCTTGTGATTTTTAGATATCGCGGTTCTGGTGCGGGGATTCGAGATCATTTCAAGGGGTGCGGGTGCAATAAAGAGCTCCGGCAAAGTTGAATGCCGGTTCTGAGGTTCTCACCTTTGGCCCATGATTTTGAGTCGAGTAGAGTGGTCAGCAGCTGTATCGCCATAGTCGGTCTGAGGTTCCCTGAGCTCGAGGTGAGCGGCGGTGGTGAATGGGTCAATCGTAGTTTACCCAGAGTGCCAGTATCGTGACGTGAGATCCTGCTGGCCAAGGGAATTGTCAGCGTCACTTAATATTATGTTATCGCGCCGCTCCAATAAGATCCTCATTAAACCTGGCCTCGCAGCGCCCATGACTGCACAGCGCAGTCGTGCTGAAGGCTGATGCCAGGCTAAACACAAGGCCATGCTGTGTCGAGCAGGTATTCCCACGCAAACACTCCTTCATGCCCCCAAAGCTCAACGTCAACCTCAAACAGCGTCTCGCCGCTCTCTCTCAGGCAACCACCTCTCCCACCGCTCCAAGATCACACTCATTCGACTCTCACATTTCTGCTGAAACCCTAAAGCGAAAGTTCAACACATGGGTGAAGAGGGATCAAGCGCTGGACAGTGATGTATACCAAGACGACGACGCAGTGCAGAGCGTTCTTTCAAAGATGATATTCCAGGCGGGAGTGGATTACGAGTGAGTTTTAGTGACTCTAGATTCAATGCTTTTTTACTCACTTTCGACACCGCAGAACAAAGCCAATGTGCGTGTTGAGATTCGCGGCTTCGCTTCTAAATCCTAACCTTCCCCTGTACAATAAAGGGTTGTAATTAACGCCTCGGCTCTTCCAGACCCTCAAAAGTTCTCCTATGACGTGTTGTTGTCGTAAGACTCCACTCTATCCAGTCTAAAATGCTTAAACCTTATCGTGCCTTCTCCAGCCGAATACTTGATTATCTCAGTTTGTATGGTACGTTGCTATAGTAATCTTTTATTTATGACTTGACAACACGCATATATAGTTGAATCGGATTACACTGTTGTATTTTTTGCTGCTGGCGGTAGACATACTCCTGGTTGGAACTGGGTATGGAAGGCATACCGTAGTCTGAGCAGGAAGTATCGCAAGAATCTTAAACAATTGGTGCGCTTTGCCTCATGCGTTCTATCAACTAGCTGACAGTTGTCATAGTTTATTGTACACCCGTCGTTCTTTACGAAAAGTGGGCATATGCGGCGTTACCGTCATTACACTCGCTCTAACTCGATGTAGTGCTTTTCTCCCTGGCTGGGGCAACGATTAGGTTCGTTCATGCGCTCATGAGAATTCATTTCTCCTTCTGATGGACGTTCAGCCCTAAATTTTTCCGCAAGATTGCTTACATCGAAACACTCTCGGACTTGGCGCGCCATGTCCCTATCACGCAGATCGACATCCCCCCTGCCGTATACCGGTTCGTACTGGCGATCCTTGTGATTGTCTCGCTCCTAACCGCACTATGCATAGGGAAAACCTCAAACACGAAGCTAAAATAACTCTTCCAGTACCTAGCCAGTCAAATATCTTTGGTGTACCACTAGAAGAATCAATGGGGCGCCGCGGCGAGAAAGGAGTACCGAAAGTTGTTAGGGATTGTATACAGTTCTTGCGGGAGACAGGTGGGCTTCATATCCTCTTCTCTGATTTTCGCTGATATCATTTGCATAGGGTTGCGTGACGAAGGTCTCTTCCGACGTTCTCCCCAGTCTTCTATGCTCCGCGCAGCCCAGGAGGCGTATGACCGAGGTTTGTTGTCCTGCGTCAAACTTCTGACATATCTGATTTAACAACCTCCTATCCCAGGCAACGTTGTTTCATTACGGACATTCGGCGACCCGCATATAGCAGCCGTGCTGCTGAAGAAGTTCCTGCGCGATTTGCCGGATCCCATCTTTCCCGAACGTTTATACCCCATGATTCAGCGGTGTCCAATACCTGGCCCGGACCCCTCACCAGCCATACATTACATTCGGGAAACGCTATTGCCGGAGCTGGCTCTGTGCGCGTTTATCCTTCTAAGTCATATACTCTGTGAGTAACCTCTATTTCTTTGCATTGATGCGACGCATCTCATGTGCATTCTTTAGATCTGATGCACGATGTTTCG
This sequence comes from Amanita rubescens, assembly GCA_015039365.1. Lineage (NCBI taxonomy): Eukaryota > Fungi > Basidiomycota > Agaricomycetes > Agaricales > Amanitaceae > Amanita > Amanita rubescens. The sequence continues at coordinate 50,455 of WION01000297.1, forward strand.
CTGCGGGTGTCTGTCAATCGGATGGATGCTCACAACCTAGCCGCGGTGTTAGCCCCCAACTTGATCAAAGGCAAGAACCCTACTCGGGATGTCATCCTTTGTTCCGTTATCCCAGGAGCTTCTCCGTTCGAGGCACAAGCCTCGACTCAGTCCTCGCCGTCAGCCAAGGACCGCGGGACTCTAGGAATGATCGTCAAGCTATTTGTCGAGCGGTACCACGATATCTTTGACGGTCCCGTCGAGGTGACGAGCACTACGGCTGCTATCACTACCACAACAACTGTAGACTCGGATTTGGATTTGACAACGACAAGTATGAGCACGGCAACGTCCATGGCTAGTTTGGGTGGAAGTACGGCGGTGGAAAGTCCGTATTTGGGTGGGAAGGGAGGAGAAGAGGATGAAGAGATTGACGATGCGATGTTGGTTATGCCTATTGGACTGAGTAATGGTCGAAATGGGTCTGCGTCGGGGAGTGTGGGTAACGTGGGCATAGGTATGAATGGGGCGAGGCCGAGATACAAGGTTCGGCGGTTTGGCAGCAAGCCGACTTGAAAGTGCCGAATGGATCTTGAGGGTTGTTGATCTGGAATGTGCTTTTAGGAATCTGGTTAAGGCAGGCACCTTGTGTGTGTAGTTGCAGATATGTTAGATTAAGTTATAGATTACTGTGGAACATGTTCAGGTTAATGATTGAGTGTTGGCATGTGCTGAGTGTTAGCTATTGTTGCATCTGCAGTCTATTCACAGTGTGTTTCTTGTGTCTGCAGTGGGACCTGAGCTAGATAGAAATAATCATTTTGGATAAGTTGCAAACATTTCTGGGTTAGTATGCCTTTGTTCCCTGTTTTCTATCCTTGGAGTCAAGTTCAAGTACCAAGTTGTTCAAATCAGCTGAATTACATTTATAAGCTGATAAAGTCTGTACCCAGTGCAGAAGGAACTTTCATATATGACAACAGCTGTAGCAAAAGTGTGTGTATGTACAGGAAAGCAAGGGGATTCATTCATTCAATCAGAAGGGGCTTTGGAGGTACTGTAATGGTACACTGAACACACCAGATCACATGTGGAGGGTAAATATGCATTCATTCCTGTCTTCTATCCTTGGAGTCTCAAATTCAAGTAACATGTTGTTCAAATCAGTTAAGAATCACATTCATTTAGAAGCCAACAAAGTCTATACACATCACAACAGCCTCTGTAGCAAAAGAATGCACACTATGTATACAGGAAGGTAAGGAGAAATCATTTGGTCAGTTGGATGGGGCTTTGGAGGTAATGGTACAGCTTAGAAACAAGTAGGAGAAAGAGTAATTTGGCATAGAGCATTGCAATAAGAATTGGAAAGCATCTCATGAGAGCAGTTGCCAGCCTTGGTGTGATGCTTGTTGAGTCTATTATGCAAGTGTTAGTCAATTTGAATTACATGTATAAATGAACTACATACCAGATCAAATATGAATAATTTGATCATATAGGAAAGAAATCAATTTCCGATGATTGGAGGGCATAGAGCCAGATGTAATTTGGTTCTTCAGTTTCTTCACATAGTCTTGCTGCTCAAACTGGTACAAAGCATCTGAGACAGTTTTGTCAAATCGCTTTGCTATGGAAAATGATAGCTTGCAAATTATAATAATTGCTTTGATACATTAGCCAGGTAAATGAATGAAATATGAACTGTTACCAGCTAATATTTGGCAAGCTGAAGGCTAGCATAGCATTAGCTTTAATTGAGCATCATTGAAACAAACATAATTATTACTGTTACTGAGAATTTGGTAGATTTGCTTTCAATTCCATTTTGGAACAAAGAAAACAGCTCTTCCTGATAACAAGCAGCAATAAGACTCTGAAGTACATTTCACAAGTCACCTACAGTCTTGCACATAATTTATAAATTAGCATGTCTATTGCTATCTTGTTCAGTCACATTACTCACCTGAGAAAATTGTAAAATCCATAAGGTAGTAGTGTTGGAGAAGTGAAAGCAGCATCATACCAACTGGTAGTTAAATCAGAAAATTTTACAAAGGAGTGTTGCACACTGGCTCACTCTCTGAACAGAGTCATTGATAATGTTGGATGTCTGAGAAATATATTATCACTCACTTCCTGTAGGCCATGAGACAAGATGTGATGAAGACGGTGGCATCACTCACCAGCTAAGGATCATGGGCAAGATGTGATCCAGTTGCCTTCGGAAAGGAGAGCAAGGGTAATGTCACTCACACGCTGTTGGCCATGGGATTAGAAGCAAGGAAATAGAAAGTTGATGAGGTATCACTGACTCCCTGTTGGTCATGGAATAAGACATATTGAGACTGTCTGGAAAGTGCATTGTCACTCACATACTGTTGGTCATGGAGTGAGGCAAGTTGTGATTGTTTAAGAGACAATAGTGAAGTGTCTCACATGCTGTTGGTCATGGTAATGAGATGTGCTGGCAAGAAAAAGACAGTACATTGCTACTCACATCCTATTGGGCATGAGATGAGATTTGTTTAGTACTTGATGTCATGTCATTCACTTTCTGTTTTTTGTGATATCAGATGTTGTGAAATAACCTGGTCAAGGATGGTACAAACTCACATCCTATGGGTGATGCCTGAGACTGCTGCTCAAAATAGTGCAATGTCACTTACCATCTTTTGGACATGGTAAGGTGTGGAAAGGTTATCAACAGTGTCACTCACATACTGTTGGTTGTGGATGAGAGTGTAGTGAGAGTGTCTGGCAAAAGAAAGTACAGTGTCCCTCACATACTAGTGATCAGGGGGTGAGACATGATGAGACTATTGGAAAAAAGAGGATGTCACTGACATTCTGTTGGTCATGGAATGAGACATGTAGACATTGCCTGTAAAGAGACAGTGGTGTATTGCTTACTTCCTGTTGGTCATGCATGGTATGAGACATGTAGATCTTGCCTCTCAAACAACAGTTGGGATATCACTCACAAGCTATTGATCATGGTAGGAGATATTGTGAGGCTGCATGGAAGAGACAATGTCACTCACCCCCATTTTGTCCTTGGGGAAGATTTGTAGGGGCTGCTTGCCAAAATACTGCAGTATCACTCACTCGAATCTGTTTATTGTGTGAGATGTGTTAAAGAGCTGGAAGACAGTGAAATGTCACTCACTTTCTATTTATTGTAAGATGACATGTGTTATTAGAAACTGGGCAGTGTCACTTACAATCTATTGGCCATGGTATGAGATACACTGAGGCCTGCATGGAAAAAGACAGTGCAGTATTACTCACCCCCTGGTCATGGCATAAGGCTTCCTGAAGGAGAGGATGCATTGTCACTCACCCCCTGTTTGCCATGGAATTTGAAGATGCATTGAGACTACCAGAAAAGATAGCAGTGTTGCTCACAACCTGTTTATCATAATATTTGAAACTGCTGACAATAGACAGTGCAATGCCACCTACTGTCTAGCATTTGGCATAAGATGAAGTGTGTCATAACTACCCAGAGACAGTACAGTGTCACTCACAACCTGTTAGCCATGGTATGAGATGTACTGAGGCATTCATGGAAAATGACAGTGTAGCATCACTCACTCCCTATCAGTCATAGTAGATGAGACATGATAAGAATGAGATGTTAGCATCGTTTACATGCTATTATTAATGGCATGTTGAAAAGATTGTGAGAAAACAGGCAATGCAGCATCACTCACTCTCTGTGTGGAGATGTTATTGGGCTGCCTAAAAAATACATTGGATTGTCACTCACTTGCTGTTAGTCATTTGATGAGATGTGCTGAGACTGCCTGAAGAAAGACTACAGGGCTACTTACCTGAATCTAGTATAAGATGTATTGAGACAGATTGGTAAAGGACAGTACAGTATCACTCACATTCTGTTAGTTCAAACCAGGCATAAGGAGATTGTCTAGTAAAGTACAGTGCATAGCCACATACTGCCTTTTGGTCATAGTCAAAATGTTCAATCTTGCTAGGCAACAGACAGTATGGTGTTGCTCACTTTCTGATGCTCATTGGATCATGGGATGAAATGACATGCCAAGGTTACTAGTGGAAAGAGGTGGTGGTGTGTCACTCACTTCCTGTTGATTGTGGCACAGGGATGAGATGAGATAGTTTCCAAGACAAGATTATCCTACTCACAACCTGTAGATTGTGATATTATAGGACTGGTGGTCAGAAGCCAATGCCTTGTTGCTCACAGCCTATCATTGGTCAAGGGATAGGATTGCAATGAGACTGCTGGAAAAAGTTATCACATCTTCACTCACAAACTAATAGTCATAGGACAAAATCTGTGACAAAACATGAGAGTGCCACTCACATCCTATTATTTATAGAATAAAGAATAATTAGAATGTTCTGGCAGAAGAAGTGTAGTAGTATGATTTACCCTCTATTGGTCATGGGAGAAGCAGTGATATGACTGCTATACATAGACAAGTGTAACATTACCCACATTCTGTTGGATGTGTAGTGCAATGTCATGGACTGTCTGAGAAGAAAATGCATAAAATGTCACTCACATCCTGCTGGTCATTGGATCACAGCTCATTAAAATCAAAACAATACTACTTGCCCACATCTGAGTCTATCCATAACTTTAGATTCAGTAGCAGAAATATTTTTATCCTTACAAGTGTGTTGATCTTTTGAAACAGAGATGATCATCAAAACTCATCCACAAGAGGTACTCGGGTTATGCCACATACATCATCCTATTTAAGCAATTCAATTGGGTAAACATTTGGTGATCAAATTCTTTGCATGAAAACCTACTATTGTACACTATTCACAAGTTAGCTTTTGACATCAGCACTAAACCATTGTTACTATACCCAGTAATGTGGAAACCTGCTGGCAACAATAAAAGCAACATCTAAGAATGTAAGTTTAATCTTTGAATTCAAGGTACATCTGGAGTCTGTCAAAGCTGGAAGTGGGAACATCCAAGTAAATCTCACTGAAGTGCAGCTTTGACACAAAGATCAAGGTTGTTCCTTTGTGTTGAAATGAACACCTCTTGTAAACTAGCATCATCAATTGAATTTGCAGTTTGCTCTGTCAATTCAGGGCAGTTTTTCTCTGCAATGTGCATGTCTGTTGAAACAAATGTATCATATAAAAAAACAGACAGCATATATGTCATGATGTCCTACCTTCCAGTTTCACATATGCTTTTGGAGGATAGTTAGCTTTCAAGACTTTAGAGAGATAAATTTCCTTGAATGTATTTTCAGCATTTTCTCTGGCCTTGTTCCATCTGTGACTTTGGTCTTCTATATCATTCATTTTGACATATTCCTGGATTATTTGGGCATCAAATTTGGTGAATATAGTTATCAAAGGGACTGTGGAGGAAGTATTGGGTGGGGTGCACAAAAAGCCAAACTTAATTTTGCAAGTGCCTTACCATTCCCTGTTCCATTGGTAAAGAACTCAAGCTCTGCAGATAGAAGAGGACGTGAGCCCTCCATGGGAATGCAATACCTGCAAAATCCTGCATCAGATGTCCATCTATACATATGATTAATACAAGGATACCAAATTGCATGCAATTGGTCCTTCAACTTAGGTGCAGCAGATCTCTTCTGAATGAAATTCTGAACAATTTCCATTTCCCCACTTGCACCAGCTTCAAAGCCCTGAGAATCATGAAAGATGAAGTTGCTTCCAGAGTATGTAATCTGGTGTTCAATGTCATGTATCCCTCTCTGAAATGTGTAGCACATCAAAGACTGAAGCTCCCATTTTGTACTAAGCACCATTTACTTACTTCAATTGATGGTGATAAAGGCATATATGCAGATGCCACATTTGCAGATGCTGCTGGTGGTGCTTTCTTCCCCAAAATGTGCATAACTTTGGCAAAAAGTGTCCTCTTAGGCTCAAACTTGTGCTCAAAATCAAATAGAATGCCATCCTCATCATAGATGATGGGTTTGGTTCCCTGAGCTACACCACAGACCTTCTCAAGAATGGTGGTCTTGCCAGCATTGGCCCTTCCTACAATAAGAATACGGAAGTGGGGGCAATGGTATCGCTCCTTGAGGATTTTAACATGTTCTGCATCTGCTTGAAAGTCAAATTAAGAGTTGGGACATAAATTTTGCCTTACCTGGTGTATCCATGCCAAAATTTGATCCGGTGTCCATCATATCAACACTTGATGTGTCCAAATTGGTGATGTCTGCCATTGTGGTGGTTGCACAGTTGTCCTGAACAGCTGCCAAGGCTTTAGCAAGTTAGCACCAAGGAAGCTACATATGAAGTGACAAGTGTTATTGGGAGGGAGAATGACAGCTTGGAAGATGAAGAGCGTACATCAAGTAGTGGGTTTAGCTGACTCAGCAGTAATGATTCAAGGAATGACTGCAGTGTAACTGTCTAATTGTCAATTGATGGTCAGTGAGGACAGGAATAGTCGGCACTCAACCTGTCGATGGGGTGACTCAAGTGAGTGTGCGAAGCAACTTAGGTTCTGATCGACGAGCTGATGAGCGCGGGAGGCAAGCCGTTGTGCTGATTGACCCTGGGAGGTTTGAGCTCCGACTGCTCGCGTCGACGCGTTGTCTTGCAACTCTGAATTCTGAGCTCAACCTTCCGTGGCTACGCCTCTTCAACGCGAATCTGAGGTACCTAACTGCCTCCACAAACACTGTCGCTACAGTCATCTGTTTTTCTCAGCTTCTCGTCTCCGGCGCCCTGCTCACCGACCTAGTATCTAGCTCGAGCATTGCACCATCACCGTCATCTTCCCCTTCCCAGCACCACCACTGTGCTAGCTCGTCCGCTGGTGCCGAATGACCGCTTCCTCGTCATCCCATTTCCCGGTGCCATCAACCTCGGCGCCCATGATACCATCAGCAACTCTCAGGTCTGGTTAATCCGCGACGTCATTCCTCTTCGTTCTGTGGTGGCTATATAAATGGGAACATCGGCGATGCTAACGCCAACATCAGTTCGTAGCAAATCGTGAGCCCTCTCGAACCAGCGCAGCGACAACCACGTCGCGGATGGCTTTTTTCAGTCAGGTTGCTTCCTTTGGGTGTATCTGTACCATGGTCTATCACAGGTGGCCTCATTCATTACGGATGTTCAACGACCCGCATATAGCACGGCATCCAGATCTCAACTGACGGCCGCTCTGCATTCACACGTAACAGCGTACACCAAATCGAACCATCACCACAGACCCTGTTTCGTCTGATATGGCTGAAATCCTCACTGACCAGCACTGGTCAAAGCATTTTTCTGCGCACCTACATCCGCCTGAGAACAGAAAGGAAAGAGTAAATGGGAACAACCGCCAATCGTTTTACTCTCAGTCCAGGGAAGGGGCGGCGCCAGGATAAATACGACTACGTTGTGGACGTTCTACTAGCTCTGGCCGCCGAGAAGAAAGTGATGCACCTACTTCCCTCTTTCTTGCGACGGTATGCCATCGGATCTTCTAACCGCACTCCGCGTTGAGAGATTTGGAGTACTGTCATAATCACGATGATCGTCATCACGGACGAACCGATATACGGTAGGAGGAATATCAAAAGAGTGCGTCGATCAAATTGGGAAATATATTCTCATGGGCATAATCTCCGCCTGCTCCGACTCCACCCGAAGTCCTGCCACGCCCACCATTGAAGTCACCTCTGTTCTCCTCGACGTGTGGACCGCTATGAGCCTATTTGGCTTCAATCTCACCTTTTCTCTTGCGCAGCCAAGGCGCCCTGCTCCCTGTTGTACTATGCAAACGAACGAGACAGGTTGTCGTAGGGCTAACAAGTTCAAGACTTGCTGGTGCACCAAGCCCTACTGGACGAAGCCCGCCTTTGCATTTGCACTTTTGCCATTTCCCCCGGCGAAAACTGTCGTGCTGTCGTTAGAGGCACGCTCAGATACAAGAATCCTCCTCTCTCGACCTTGGTCTCAAACTCATAGCACTTAGGACCCCCATTTATCCGTCAATCCCCCATATCAATCCGAGATACCTTTGGCTCGAACTTTGCTCCGCTAATAAAGTCTCCCCTAGAGCTGGCATTCTACTCTCCGCGCCCAACTCCGGACACTGATAAAGTACAACGAAGGAGCGCGCGCTCTTGTGATGGCAGGCAGGTTAGTACTTAAGTTATTGTTGCGTTCATACAATAAAGGATCAATCTAGCAAACGACCGCATCAGACGCGTACGGCACTCGGGGCGGCTACTCAGCTCCGGAGGTCGGCTTGTCCTGCTGTCCGACTCGATTTTTGAATGGTACCCTTAACCACAAGAGTAATCGAGCATCTTATTCCGTCTCATCTGGGAAGGGGTGCACTCGTTTGAAAGAACATACATGTATATTCAGATGAGCTCAAATGACAATGACTATACATGTAGATGAATACCGAATGTATGCAGTCTGGTGTTGCTAGAGGAGACAAAAATGATATAATGAAACGAAATTATTCCTTTCCGTGCATGACGTTCTGGGTGGGTGAGACCCTTGCCGCGTCGTCGAGTCCCATTGGTCACGCTTGGTTTCGACCCACTCTTCTGATACCACCATCCTCCCCGGACCAATGCCGGAGAGCCCCTGCCGTGGTTCGAGAACTCTGTCAAACCGAGGGAGTTCAAATGCGCGGGCCCGGTACATTGGGTTTTGTCGGCAGCATATCACCGAACCGTAACGTACGGTTGTTACTCTGGTTTATAGAACCTGGAACGAGACGGCGTTCAAGTCAAAACTCACTCTAGATGTGCACAAGCATACCTTTCGATGAATGGATATGCCATTTTAGATCAACAACGTAGCTCGTTGGCAGCGTGGGGTCCAGCATAAAGGAGCGGGAACACAAGAAAGGATATTTGCGAGCGCTGACGGCCTGGGGCAGTGAAAGATAGCTGCGGGCGCATTAATCAAATTTGACTAGCAGGACCCGGAACATTTTGAGCTTCATGGCTCACGGTGACAACGATGGCGAGAAGAGGAACGCTGGGTGCTTGGGCAAGATCGAGTAGAATGCATCAGTGTATCTTCAAACGACCACTGTAGCAGGTTGTGTGCCTAGATGAGCGAGCGTAAGCCATAGAGTCTAAAAGAGTGACCAGGGGTCAGATATTTTCATAAGTTGTTAACCTACCTCAATGCTCTGACGGAACACCCTTTCCATCGATAAGACTGCGTGTTCGAGATCCAGTAAACCTGCAGGTGGCTGCATGCGCTGCTTCACGGTCACAAGATCCGCTCTTGATCCCTTCTTCAGGGTTACAACGAGTTACGACAGCTAGCACAGTGGCATTTATCGTCTATCCCATCCGCCGTCTCGCTGGGGTACGAGAACGTATGGCGACAGAGGAGCAGGGGCGGAAAAGAAAACTGAACGTGAGTCAGTGCGTAGAATCGACCTCGTTGTCATTCAAGCTTTTTACAAGCTTGCGAATATCCGAGGATTTTGAAAGGTCGATAAGGTTCTTTTGCAGGGCCATCTGCGACGACGACACAGTCCTCTAACAAGAAGAAAGAACATGGCATCCCATTTTTTGAAAATTTCGAGGGATCTGGGTAGTGGGAAGTCGTCGTATAGTAGAGAGTATGAACATTGTGACAAGTAGGAGCGAACCACACCTCTCTTGGCATTTTCCTTTTCCTTCGGACCATCGGACGATGCGGCGAGAACGCGAAGGTGGAGCTCATCCAATCCCACCAGACTAGAAATGCAGTAAGATGCGGGTCGGAGGACGCGGCGAGCAAAGGACGAGATCCAGAAAAAGCGCTGCCGAGGAGGACGAGGAGTTTGCTGGCGAACCTGGGGAGCTGTGGCCGATGCTCTTGCGGAGAAAGGAGGGCAAAAACGGGGCGGCATAGACGGCACGCAGGAGATGGGCGAGCGCGGGCAGGTGCATTATTACGTGCCAAATCCCGTTCAGGACAGAAGGTGCTAAAAGTAGATGTGCCTTGGAAACTAGGATAATTGACGTGAGTATTTGCTACTATTAGGCCAAGGTTTTCAATATGTGACCATCAGGGGATTCCCCATAGTCTTGTCAATCAACGATCGCGTCTAACGATTTTTGCTTGAGGGTGAACAACTTGGAGCCTCAGGATTATGGATTTACCTCAACATAGCAATACACAGACGATCCACGGACGATTCGCTGATGAAAATCAGAGTTGAATCATTATCTAATCGCTTTCTGAATCCGAATCGCCGTTGACGACTTACCAGGCCGCTAGTATCAGTGGAGCTCCGACGTTCATGAAGCTCTAACGCTTTCCAACGTATGTCCAAATTTCGCTTCCTTCACACTTCTTATCGCCTTGTTATCACCAAATTGAGGACGACGATGTGGGCCGTAAGATCTGTACCCTTCCATATTCATTATGAGAAAGGGGATGTTGCTGAATTCGAATCCGTATTGAATCTTGATACAGAATGGATTCTTTGGTCTTGGGACTCTTGGCGGGGGTCAGGTACACTTTCTGGCTGACAGCTTGAACGTGACGAGAATAGTTTGGAGCATGCCATGGACATTTAAAAGTGGCCATGTTTTCGGCATCCCTTCAGCTTTTCCAGAGCACTAGTATGACTACTACTGAACTTTCTCCAGGCATCTATCGTATCGCCGTGGCTGGCAGATATGGCAACGTCGAGCCTGCACTTCTAACTCGCCATGGGGAGGGTGGTCACGTCACCATTCTCCCTCCTAGTGCCCAACCTGACCCCAAGCAGGAGGTAATACGTCGCCTTCTGATGAGCTCATTGTCTGTTGCTCACCAGCTCCTTTAGTGGGGAGTCATGCATGGTAAAGAACCGGGCAACATCATCATCGGGCTCCCTACCCGGCTCTGGCCATCCTCTTACCTTACTTACAATGGCGCTCCCGAAAAACCCAAGCAAGGCAACCGGGTCGAGTACCGGGTTTTTGAATTCCACGAGACCGAATGGCACCTCGACGCAATTGTGCCTGGATATCGTTACTTGTCAGTCTCAGTCCCATCTTCTCGCGCGATGTCAAGTTGACCCTCCTCTCATGCAGCCTTCATGTCGCCGGTTCGCATCTCGGTATTAGGCTTTCCCCGGCGACTATTCATCCACCCATCGTATGTCTCGTTTTAAATGCCACGAGAGCATAAGGGATTAACCATCTTGTAGCTTCAACTCGGGATCGAGCATCAGTTGGAATGGAGGTTTGAGCGCGTGCGTGATGCAGAAGTCTAGTGGTGGATGATGAATTGTGATTCGACTAGTAGTAGTACTGACAAATAGCCTCAGATGATCAGATTGTACAAATATATTTGCGTTGAACTTTGTGATTTCAAGTTGGCGCGTCTGTTCTCATTAGTCGTACCACTGTTATTCAAAGCTTCATCTCTAACTCTGGAGACGCATCAAGCTGAATTGATAGCCTACTAGTATCGGTGCCAAGACTCTTATCATCGTCCCAGTGACGATCAGCACGAACATTCTTCTTGGGATGATTGCAACAAATCTGTCATGAAGCCCGCACACCTTCCTCTTTGCCACTCTCCGATCAGTGATGCACGCAACCAATCCTATCAGGAGGCCTCACGTTGAACAGATTAGTGTTCAAGAGCTCTCAGTGGTAAGACCGACAGGGCCCGTGGCTAATGATCTTGGATTTCGTACCTCCGCGCCAGTAGATCGTTTTTCTCAAAATTAGTCTTAATGACACCGGTGCATAGGTGTGGGAAGGAAGCAAGACAAGTGAGTTCTTCCAGGTACGAATGGGTTGGGAGGTTTGCGGTAAATCATTACTATTATTAGCTTTACGTCTATTCCCTCTTTCCTCCACGCTTTCCTCCACGCAATTGACACCTGCGCCTAAAAAGGGACGGCTTCTGCGATCGCGCCCGGTCAGATTAGGAATGAAATTCTCATGTGCATGAACTCTGTCAAACCCCTAGCGGTAAAGGTTAAAACTACACTCCGGATGTGCGCGAGCATACCTCGATGAACGGAAACACCGTTTTAGATCAATAACAAAGCTCCTTGGCAGTGTGGCGTCCAGCGTAAAAAAGCGAGAACGCGAGAAAAGATGTTTGCGATCAATGAGGGCCTGGAACAGTGAAAGACAGCAGTGAGCACATCAATCAATTTTGATTAGCAGAACCCGGAACATTTGGGTTTCGTAACTCACGGTGACAGCGATGGCAAGAAGAGGAACAACGCCGGGTACTTGAACGAGATCGAGTAGAAGCGCTGCTTCATGGTCACAAGACCCGCTCTTAATCTCTTCTTCAGTGTTTCGCAGGCTACAACAGCAGCTAGCACAATGTCATATATCGAATTTCCCGTCTGCCGTCTCCCTGCGGTACAAGAGTGTTCGGCGACACAGGAGCAAGAGCGGAAGAAAACCGAACGTCGGAATACGAGGGATCTGGGCAGTGGGAAGTCGTCCATTTTGGAAGTAGACAGCATGAACATTGTAACAAATGAGAGGAAGAGTTTTCGAGTTAAGATCACATATGCGGTTGAGTTTGGAATCTTGGGTTAAGGATGGAGGAGGTCTAGACTGTATTCTGCCTGAGTCTAGCACCGCTAGACGATGAGATCGAGTTAGGCCCTCTGCTAGTGCGCATGGTCTGCCAGTGTCTCGTTCAAGATTGTCCATCTCCGGTTGCGTCCCAGAGACGCTGGTAGATCTCCAACTGGCGTGCTGAGTTAAATTCGTCTCCAAGAATCGTCGTCATTTTTTGCTAGATAAATGGTTCGATCAACCCCATTGAACGAACGTAGCACACACACTGACCTCGCCGTGATTGTCTTACAAATACCACAAAACCGTGCTCCCCTTCGTCCTATTCGTCAAAGCGTCACCGAGTAACTTGGGTAGACTTTCTCAACGGAGAATAAGCTGTGAGCCAGAGACGATTCGATTCATTGTAGAACTTGCGAATCCGAATGACTGTCCTATATCCTGTTTGAGCGTACAAGTATGTATCGAATTGGCAAGGATGCTTACGCCTCGCGCTCGATCAGTTCTTCTTCACTGCATAAACAAAGTTAAGTTGGAGGTAGACGCTGAGCGCACCCGGAGCGGCCCTGGCGACTGGCCTCTGCTCACGTAACATGCCAGAGTTGAGTAGAGCGGGATATACTCTGACAAAGAATCAAGAAAGTCCGCAGCCAAGCACCATGATGATCACAGGAATAGACTGGTGACCTACGCTAGGGAAGGACATAGTCGATCTTGAGTCAAACGCGTTGAGCGTATGCGGACTAGAGGAGGCACGGGAATTTATTTCCTATTCAGATAGGCTCAGCCATCCAAAGCCATGCCGGAGCTGAGCTGCGTCGTTCCA
>WION01000298.1:0-63495 GCA_015039365.1 Amanita rubescens
TTTGCCAGAGAGGTTCGAGGGTGACATAGCCAGTATTGTTATAGGTAACACTGACGTTCAAGATCTGAGGTTTGATGTTACATGCCATGTTCATTGACACTTGGTTCCCCGAAATATCGGTGAACCAGGAACCACCGATTTGCAGGTATAGGGCTACTGTTGAATTAGCTTCAATGGAACCTTGGAAGCAATGAATATCATACGGATGGTTTCTCCGACATTGAATGGACAAATAGTAAAAACGCCGTAAGTTTTTGGGGAGAGATCCATGACAACTGGACCTAATGAACTATTCAGCATGACCAATAGAGAGTGCTGAAGAACGAACTAACCACTTTGATTCATCTTCGATGGAGTACCATTTGCACAGTTGAGCGTGGCCACTTTGTATTCTGTGTTGGGTAGACTCATGGGAACGATATTGAGATTGACAGAGCTCGGGTGTTTCTATACAGGATACGGTTGCTGTGAGTCCCTGTTGAACCGCGCTTATACTAGTACTGCTCCATGTGTAATCGTGTGGAATATGTGGAACCCATTGAGGCATGATACCAACTAGATGATGTTATCAGTAAGCTCCACAATTGAACTATCATGATTCGGATCTCACGCGAAGTTCCGTTGAGCACAAAGTCTGAGTAAGGGAGAAACCGCGATAGGTTCAAGGTTCCTCGAAGGGAAGAGGTATCTAGGAACCCCGCTTCTTCCCCTACGCCTCGTGCTGCAACCATACCACTGGCAGCTGCTCGTAAAAAAGTAGACAAAGGGGGCGCTTCCAAACTTTAGGATACTAGTAGTTCCAGGAAAATTCACCAGTTACTCACGTATTATTTCAAACGTCCCATTCGCGAAAACGGGCGTTGAAAAATTGACATCATAAAACTGGCCCATTGTTGAGTAATTCGATTGCGACCTAGGCGTAATTATTGTCGTCCAGCTAATATACTTGTTATTGATGCCGATTACGAAACAAGAACAACTTACGCTGAGGTTTGGGCGACGAAAAGGAGACAGTAAATGGTTGATATGACGACCCAGCGCCCACGGCCTCTACGCCAATTCAAGGGCATGAGAGACTGTGAGGCGATAGAATTAGCAGCGTAGAATGTATACAATGACAAGCCCTCTTCTCTTCTCAGTGAGACATGGATAGCGATCCGGACCGCTTCAGCAAAAAGACTAACCACGCTGATCAGCAAATGGAGAATTTAACTGACACCAAGACTCACAGCGTAGTTATCAATGATAGAATAGATCCGAAGAGAGTCAGGAATGTGGAATATTCAGGGTATAACGAGTAAATCATATACCCCAGCGTGTTAGAAAAGGAACTAGCCGGACGCCTTGTCCAGCTCCAGGCCAGGAAGGATATCGTCGCGATCAAAAGGCAGAACTGAAACACCAATGCTAGGATTGGCCGACAAAAAAGATGAATATAATTCCTGATACAAGCGTCAGCAGTGGACAGGTAACTAAAGTGTGCTTACCGCTCTTTTTCTCGCTTGGACCGCATGGCATCTCAATTTTCGCACCCAACTATTCCACCCTTGATGCGTCGTCCTACGGTCTAAATGGGGATGCTGTGGGAGATCTTTCGAATCGGGGGGCAAGTGAACACCAAAACAACCTAGGTGGGTCGTCGTCGTCCAAAAGTCGAGAGAGTTGCCAGTGTGGGTTCTATATATAAAGAAATGTATAGACTAATAAGGTAATGAAAATGAGGCTATCCAAACCTTCTCCGACATGGTCTGCGGGTATTGAGTTCTTTCTCGGTAGCGAGCCTTGCCGGAACGAGAGGTGTGCGTCGACGGCCGAATGCCCCGTTTGGTCGTCAACAGTTGTCGACGCATTCAGGTTGGGGGGAAGTGTCTCGCAAAAAATCAAGACGGTGGTGCACAACCATACGTGCAAAACCGCAAGATTCTGGCCCTCGCGTTGTCTCTAGCACCATAATTCCTTTCCTGACAGGATGGTGATGGGTCTGGGTACGGGCTGACACCATGGAAGCCAGGCGGCAGAGAGAAACCGTAAAAATAAGGTTAACTTGATAGTGAAATGACGACCAAGATGGTGACGGACTAGTTGCAAAAATGACAGTGAGACGCAAGTTGAGAGAACCGCACCGCTCGTTCAAAAGTTAAGGACGTCATATCATTGGTTGAACGCTGAAATGTCTTCTTTCGCTAGCATGACATGCGATAATGCCTAAAAGATTGATTAAGCATTGTCAGGAGAAGGCAATTGGTCACGGCGTCGTCCGTTTGGATCAGCCGCGGTAGAACCGGATAGTAGTAGTTCCTAGAGCCGTTTGGGAAGCATGACAAGATAAAGATAGAAGAGCATCAACTTTGCTTGAGTGTGAGGCTGCAGAATAAGCGGGGAGCTCGATATGGTGATACAATTAGACAGCTGGTTGTTGGCCATATTAAGGGCCTTAAGAAAGCGATTAATCAAAAACTAGAGGATGAAAGACGCGGAGGTTTGGGGGAGATGCCAAGCTAGGCCAAATAACTTGGCTCCAAACCCACCACGCAAAGCGGTGGCCCACATCCAAGTGCCAATAATTTTGCAAACAGGCTAAAGATTGTGAATCTACAAACGACCAACATTCGCCAATGGCTCCAACTAGACTATGCGTTCCCCTGTGCCAGCAAATTCCGAGTTTTGACCTCCGAATCGTCAATGCAGATGTCAGCATCAGATGGCCAACTCCGAATCTCTTCCAAGTCATTCCAGGGGATGTCGATACTTTCGCGATCGCTGGGGCACCACGAACACCATTGCAGCTGAATAACTAATTTCTCGAGCGGGACACAGCTAGCAGGGACCATTCTCGATCCATTGTCCCGCAGTTCCAAAAACCGAGATATTGTCGCAACAAGCTCCTTGATATTATGTGCAGGACAATATTTCATCTTTAACACCCGCAACTTGGGAAGGTAGATGTCGCCATTGAACCATGCAACGTATCGTAAAAAGGTCGGGAAAATATTTGCTGGGTACTCGATGATGAGCTCCTCCACATCGGCTAACGCCTCCAACACGGGTGCCGTACGAGATGTACCTTGAAGAAGTGTCAATCGGCGAACATGACATGACGACCGATTGATCAGAGAAAGTACCCCGTTCCAGTGCCGATGTGTTACGTATGCATTGTGACAGTTGTGGTGGTCGTCTATCCGGAGGTGTTCCAGCGATGGCGCAATGAACTGTGAGAATACCTCGAAAAAGCCAAATCGGGTTTCAAGGAGTAAAAGACGCGGAAGGTGTGCTGAAACTTTGGGAAGAGTGACCCCCGAGGAAGGGAAGTTTGGCACTCCGAGGAGTTCCAGCGTCTCGACATTTTGTAACTGAAGTAGAACCTGCCACAATTCGTTGCCGTAGCGACAGTAATCCTCCCAACACATAGATATCCTGAACCTTGTCAATTGTGCCCAAGGGAACGCAATTTGTCCTATGCGCCCCGACACATCAAGATAGGTAAGGCGCGGCGTAACCTCAAATATTCTGGAGAGATTCGAGGCTACGTTACCTCTGATGATGAGAGTGGTGAGATTTGGCAGGTTTCCTTCGCATTCGAGGAGTTCCATCTGGGACCCGGCATCTATGCATATATCTAGCGATTTCCATCGTTTAGAGCACGACACCAGTGTTTTCATAGTTTGTGAAGGACGTGTGCCGGATAAAGAGATGGATATGGTAAGAGGCAGCTGTCCAGATCGCTCGACGTATATGGCCGTACGTCGGTTGGTTTCGGCCATATAGACAGCCTCTCTGGAGCGCCCGAAATCATCCCAGTGCAGAGCAAGGGAGGTCCATAAAGGTGGGTGGGATATAAACACGTCTCTCCAGCGCCTGCAAACCTGTCCAACAGCCCATGGAAAGTCCTGGGCGGTCCCGGAACTGTTGTCCAGCGCACCAAGATGGATAGGTGCGTGGAGGAGTTGAAATACTTCGCATAGGATCTCGGCGGGGACCATTTCCTGGTTCATTTTTCTGCAAGACAGTGGTTTGACGCGTGCCAACCTGAGACTGCAAAGGCCAAGTTCAGACATCGGCAATTGCTCGTAGCCGCAAGCACAAACAAACAACTGTTGCCGCTGTTCCGAACTTACGTAGTACCCTCGGATCTGCTGCTTGGTTGCCAATGCCATACCCGAGGATTTTGCTGCGAAGGCCGACGTGTTGGGTCAAGCGGGTAATGTTTGCATAAACAAATTCGCCTGTAATATGATCGAGGACTCGTGTCGTAAAACTACAAACAACCAACATTCTTCAAGCCCACGCAACCCGGCCAGAGCACCATTCCAACCGGATTAATAACTTCTCCAGCGGCACAACATAAGGCCTCGCGTGAACCGCACTTCCAATAGGTGAATTATTGCTGCGACAAACTCCCTGTTAATATGTGCAGGACAAGGCATTTTATAACACCCGTAGTTTAGGGAGATTTTCCGCGGGTCGTGGTTCAAGTTCGAATGACTGTTTTCGATAATACATATACATAATTGAAACAAGACTTGTATGCTTCGTCTTTGCCTCCAATGATATACCTACAATTGGGCCTTTTCCTTTCCTCTTCGCCGCGTTCAGATCTCAAGTCCAAGGTTAACGTGGACGGCCTTGATGTTCGTGTAGCTGTACGTGTTTGTGTCAGTATTCAACATCAGCAAGAGAAAAAGAATGCCCACTTTTCAAGCGCATACTCGCCCAACTCACGTCCCATACCAGACTGCTTGTATCCACCAAATGGCACGCCGGCGTTGAAAGTGTTGATGCAGTTCACCCACATAGTGCCAGCGTTAAGCCTGTGTGCCGTCTCAATGGCTCTGTTGATGTTCTGCGAGAACACGGCCGCAGCGAGACCGTATACTGTGTCGTTGGCTTGGCGGACAACGTCTGTGAACCATTGTCATATAGGAAAGCTGTTTTGTATCGCAATAAACTCGTCCTCACCGTCCACGTCCTCAAACTTGATGACAACGCCGACAGGTCCGAAAATCTCCTCTCGGACAATCTTCATGTCGGGCTTAGTGTTGGTGAAAATCGTGGGCTTGACGAAGTAGCCCTCCGATCCTTCGCGCTCGCCTCCCAAGTGAACAGTTGCACCCTCGGCTTTACCAGAGCTTATGTAGCCCATGATACGCTATACGTCAAAAGTCAATCACAGTAAGCACGAGATCGACTAAAAACTCACGTCGAATTGGATTTGGGAAACTTGAGGACCCTGATCGACTCCCTGAGCAAACGGGCTGCCGAGCTTGATAGCCTTGGCTCTCTCCGTGAACTTGGCAAGGAATTCATCGTAAATGCCAGCCTGGACGAATATCCGTGATCCAGCACAGCACGTCTGACCATGGTTGAAGCTGCGGGAGCCATCATTCAATTACAGTTTAGCTTCTGGAGCTAGTGAAGACGTACAAAATACCATGTGCAGCCCATTTGATCGCCTTTTCAAGATCAGCATCGTTGAAGATGATGTTGGGACTCTTGCCGCCGAGCTCAAGGGTAATCTTCTTCAGGTTGCTCTTCGCGGCAGACTCCATGATCTTCCTGCCAACGAGGGTTGAACCGGTGAATGCAACTTTTTCGATGCGCATATGAGATGAAATAGCACTGCCGACAGTGTTGCCGTAGCCGGTGACGACATTGACGACACCAGGAGGGAAACCAGCTTGGTGGATGAGGTGACACATTCTGATGGCGGAGAGAGGGGTGAATTCGGATGGCTTCATAACGATAGTGTTTCCTGTGGCGAGTGCGGGTGCAATCTTCCAGGCGAACATGAGGACTGTGGAACATTCATGAGCGAACTCGGAACAAGAGCGAGCAACATACGAGGGAAATTCCCTGTCATAGAATCGGTTAATGCACCTCTCACAAGTAGATCGATTACATACAAGGAATGATCTGGCCAACGACGCCAATCGGTTCGTGCCTCGTATATGCTAACTTGGCTTCCGAGGTCTATGGGCATACATCAGACACGAATCGGAAAATAATGGAAGGAACGCACCTCGATAACCTTTCCATGGATTTTATCCGCCCAGCCAGCATAGTACCTGATCGTATCAATCGAGCTGGGGACATCTGCCGTGCTGGCCCACTGATAGGTCTTTCCATTGTCCAAAGCCTCAAGTGCTGCCAACTCTTCCTTATGCTGCTCCATCAGCTCCGCAAGCTTGTACAGAAGCCTGCCGCGCTGCGCTCCCGGAGCGTTGAGGCCCCATGTGGTCTTGTAGGCCTTTTCGGCAGCCTCGACGGCGAGATCGACATCTTTGGGTGTACCTTCCGAGACTTTGGTGACGACCTGACCGTTGGCTTTAAAACGTAAGGGGTGAGGTCCTGTATGGCCAAGGGTCAAAACGCCGACTTACTGGGATTGACGACACTGTATGGGTTTAGTGATTAGATATCGGATACCGCATTACATAATATCAAAGACTTGGACGCACTCGATATAGGTGTTGTCTGAGCCGTCGACAAACTGGCCGTTGATGAACAGGCCAGTGCTGAAGTGCGACTTGCCCTTGTATTGGCCGTGGAAGTGGTGGGTGAATACTTGAGGCATGATGTGAGAAGAGATGGATGAAGTGACGGAGCTTATATACGCCACCGCGGGTCTCCGCTGCTACGGATTTGGTAACACGTGAACGCGTGAACAGTTCGGCTCCGTGCTGACTGATTTTTTCCCAACCCTGGCCCATCCACCTGATCCCATGACAGCACATGAGTAAAGCCAATGGGCGGAAAAACCGAATAAGTGCGGTAGAACAAGTAATTACCCATACTCCTATCATGTGTCACCAACGGCAGTTGCTTCGATTTGAAAGGAGGCGAACATGGAAGCCACCCTCACCCAGGTGAACTCCACGAAATCACTTTTAAACTCGCGGTTCGCACGTAGTGACCTCACCAGCCGTCGTATCACCTTGTCTTAGGTCAGCGCACGCGCAATCGAGGGAATTCTTCACTAACTTCCGCCATGAACGGTACCGAGTAGTTCAGATATGATTACTGTTTGCGCTAATTCTCCTGCATCGATCGGATCTTACAAACTCCAAAATGATACTTTAATCAAGAAGGGTGTCTTTGGAACCAAGACCAACCAAGTTAACCTACCATAAATCTAAATAATCGTTACTGTAAGCAACGCGGTGATCCCATCCTGAGCAATTCCTAATCGCCATTAGATAAAATTCGATTGATACAGGTACGGCTCACCATGATTAATCCTTCATCATAAAGCAAGATCAGCAATCAGACTGGTAAAGACTAAGATATACCCACCCTTCAGACCCAGGCGCAAGCAAGCCAGTTAAGTTCTGCGCGACCGTGTGATAAGTCACACCCTTATGCCGAGACCTTCCAACCGCGTTGGCAACCAACAAATTACGCCCTAGATACCGTTCAGAATCTCGTCTAGCGCGCCAAAAATGCGGGCAAACCGATATTATAGCCGTCCGGGATGATATCGTGATGATGAGTTGCAGACTACAAAATTGGAAACTGCGGTCAGCCCACTGTCCAAGTATCACATCATTGATGAGAACTCGTACCTCTTCCTTGGAAACACTGTCCGATCAATGATCAGCACTTGCAACCATAGCATTAGGTCAGGACTCGTACGCGAGGAACAATGCACCGGTATTCGCATCAGGCCCGTCTTGGTGCCAAACCCTTTGATTTCATCAAACGTCTATGTCAGCCTCTTATGCCCAAGCCTTGCGCAGCAGACACAAACCGGAAGTGGTTTCCGCCAATCGCACTCTCTAGACAGGTTCCGCCGCCTGCGTTTCCGTAGTCTTGACGCAACTCGATCTAATGAGAAGTGATATGATACATCAATAAGTTGACCTGTGCGACACATGGTAACCGAGAAACTAACAGATTGGTTAACCCATCCATTTCCATCGCCGAGGTTTGCAGTTTGCGGAGTTCCAAGATGAATATTGAAGCACTCCGTCGAGCTATACATAACAATACCATTCCACCATGCCGTCACAACTGAAATAAGTGGGTACGTACAATCCAATGGCCCTAGCATAGTTTAGGGCCCCGCTGTCCGTAAGGACTTTTGGCGAGCTCAGCCCGGATATGATCACCTTCAAGATTAACGCATGTCAAACTTCATCACTACAGGCACGCGGAGGCGATGCTCACGTTGAGCGGTTCCCCTCCATATACAGCTATACCACGATACGATAACTATCAACGAGGTGGGCGCAAAGAAGACGAAGAAATACCATTGTCAAGCATGGATCCACCGCCATGTGTAGGATTATAGAAGGCTACTGCTTGTGGGATTGCTAGCAACGAAGGTGAGAACTGAATAGGAGTCCCAGTCACACGAGACGCAAGCAATGCAAAAATGGGGAGCGAATAGTAGCGCATGGAAGGAACAATTCAAGTACGGAGGGGAACTTTGAACGAAGGACCCTGATATTTGGATTGTAGGCGCGTCTATATACCCCAAGGGTAACACTTCTGGTAAGGATCAAAATCGGTCAGGTCGCACAAACGACTTCACCTTTCCTCTTATCGGGTGATTGCCAGATGAGACGAGAATGGACAACATTGTTGTTCAGACTTCTTGACGGGCAGTTCAATCACCGATGTTCCAGGCCAATCTATCAATGCGCCCATGACTTGATTGGGACGGGCAGGTCCTAAAGAGGGTGTTCTGGAAGACATGGCGAACCATAACGCCGTCGGCGAAGTCCGGTAAAACTTTGCTAGTATTTTGGCATGTCTGCTGCACTTTGGACACATTTTCCCAGAAAAGTAGGTGCGCGACGTAAGATATGCTTAGTCACACTATATGTGCTATCTCAGCCTCGAAAAGACATAATTTAATCAAGAAATCTACACAACCCCGGAGCGTAAGCTCAAGTAATCGTTACCGTAAGCAGCGCGACGATCCCGTCCTGAGAAATTCCTAAGTATCATTAGACAAGCTGACCTGTTTACGTGATGAAGACATCGCTTACCGTGGTTAACCCTTGAGAAGATTATTTCAGCAATTAGACCAGCGAAAAGAAGACTATAATATACGCTCACCCTTGAGACCCAGGTGCGAGCAGACTCATTATGTCTTCTGCGACTGTCGAATACGTCACACCCCCGTACGAAGTCGTTCCAATTGCACTGGCAACCAACGAGTCACGCCCTGGTCAGCATTTAGCGTCTCGCCACCTAATGCGCAGAAAAGGTAGACGTACCGATATCATAGCCATCAGGAACAATGTTATGATTGTCCGTCGCGGGCTACGAAAGTGGAAACTGCTGTCAAGTCACCAAGTATCGTATCACCGATGAAAACTGTACCTCTTCCTTGGAAACACTGTCCGAGCGACGATTAGCATTCTGTAACCGCAGCGTTAGGCCAAGACACGTACGCGAGGAATAATGCACCGCTATCTGCAAGATCTCCATTCTGGTGCCAAACTCTTTATTTCGTCATACATTTAGTTAGCCTATTCCACCAAGCCATACGCACCGGAAATGATTTCCACCAATCGCACTCTCTAAACAGGTCCCAACGCTCGCGCTTCCGTAGTCCTGACGCAGCTCAATCTCAAGACACGTTAGTAAGTGGATGGTTGTAATGCTATGATGTCAAATAACCGAGAATACTAACAGATTGGTTAACCCATCCATTCCCATCGCCGAGGTTTGCACTTTGGGGGTTTCCGATATGAATGCCGAAACATTCCGTCGAGCTATATATAGAACAATATAATTCCAGTGTTCGCTATAATATGATGGGTACGTACAATCCAATGGCCCTAGCGTAATTTATGATTCCACTGGCTGTCAGGACGTCTGTTGAGCTCAATCCAGAGATGATCACCTTTAACGCATGTCAACCTTCATCGCAGTAGACGCGGGAGGCAATACTCACGTTCAACGGTTCTCCATAGCCACCTCCAGCTATACCATGATACAATCATTATCAGTATCGTTAACGCCAACGAGGGTAAGAAGTACCGTTGTCAAGCATGGATCCACCGCCGTCCAAAGGATTATAGAATGCTGTTACTCCCCGCTTGATCAAGGAAGGAGCGGCAGGACGTCCCATTACACAAGACGCGAAGAGCACAAGGATAGCGAGTGAACCGCGCATAACAAATCGGGTAATGGGCGAAAGGATGTCCAGAAGGTCTAGGAACCATGAATCGCGTAGAGCGCGTTTATATACCCAGGCCTAGTATGCTTCGGGGAGAGAAGCGACTGGCGCCATATGGGATAGGTCAGGTTGGACAGGATCGGACGAGAGGCGGCCCGTACCTTCTTCGGGCATGTGATACGGGTTTCGTCCATCCGTAGCAGTCTCGCTGTCAGTTGAGGAAACGACGATGAGAAAGAACAGCTGCCACGTTGGTAGTCTTTAGGGGGTAGTCCCACACCAGTGTTCAGGTGACAATTGTTCCCGATGGCAGAAAATATAAACATTGTGCAAGCGATTACACGACGCCGACTTACAAATGAAAAATCGTCATGGATAGGCAAAGAAATAGTTGTCTGCGATATCCGATTAAATAACGAAGACTATCGTAATCTTGCGCGTGTTGTCAGTCTATCGACTTGCGCACATGCTTGCTGCAGCACAAGTCGTCAGCGTTATGTAATTCGGTAGTATTCGCAGTGTCGTACGATCGTCGAACTGTTCCTGAGCCGCGTGGGGAATGCTGCTTCCGATTAAGGCAGATCATCGGCCGCGTCCGGCGATAATTTGCCGGTCGGAGGCCACCGGAACGCTGGGAAACGCTCTTCAAATGTCTCCGTGGCACCCTGACTTGCACAGTGCTCAAGACGTTATCATTGCTGCTTCATTCATCGTGTACGACGTCAAATTGCTAAGGTGTTCTTTACAGCTGGGCTGTATGTGCCGTTTTCTCAAAGATTTGTCACGAAGAACCGAAGCACGATAACTTTAAGGATGGTTAACTTCACAAGGCTCCAAAAAGTTCGTCTCAACTCGATCGTAATTCATGTATTATAGCAAGGCAAATAGGATAGAGCAAGTACCCAAAAAAAGCATCAGCGTCAAACTATTTACCGTTAATCTTGAACAATCGCTAGTAGTTATCGTAAGCAGTACCGTCATACCATCTTGAGGTATATCTAATCACTAATGAGAAAGAATGGCCCAGAAACTATAGCAATGATCGCTCACTATGATTAATCCTAGTTGCACTGTCAATCATCGCAGAACAGCGGATAGAGTAGGTACTCACCCTGAATCACCAGGTGCAAGCAAACCCATCAAGTTCTTCGCAACCGTATTGTACGTCACACCCCCGTACGACTTCACTCCAACCGCACCGGAAACGAGGAGGTCACGGCCTATCCAATTTCTGAGCATCTCGCGACATCCAATGTCTAAGAGCGTGGACATACCTATATTATAGCCGTTGAACACAAGAGTGTGGTTTTGCCTTACATTCTACAAATTCAGAACATCATATCATCCCACCGACCTAACGTGCGCAGCATTTAAGAATCGTACCTCCTCCTGAGAAACTCTGCAGCGGACAAACGTTTAGCGAACTCCAACCAGCAAGCAATAAGGATACCCACGCAAGGAACAAGGCACCACTGTTCGCTTCGGATCCATTTTGACGGAACACACTATAATTCATCGTTGGCGTACATCAGCCTCCGAGTCCAATATGAACGTGGAGTGGCTCATGCACGACGCCCACGCACCGAAAGTGGTTCCCACCAATTAAACTCTCCAAACACGTTCCAACCTCTGCATTTCCGTAGTCTTGTCGAATCTCGATCTGAAAAAGGGACGCAACGCGGTCCGACGCGTTAGTAGTTGGTTGCACTATTGTGACAGAAACTGACAGATTGGTTAACCCAGCCATTCCCATCCCCGAGGTTTGCAGTCTGTGGACTGCCAAGGTGAAAACCAAGACATTCTGTCGAGCTACGGAACGGAACGGAGTGCAGTTGAGTATTTCGTGAACTTTGGTTCGGGAAAATGGACGTGTACGTACAACCCAACGGCTATAGCATAATTTACGATCCCACTATCTGTTAGGACAATTGGCGAGCTCTGTCCGGATATGATCACCTGAAAAAAGAAGAAGAAAACTCGTGTTATGCTTGTTAAAACAGGGTAAGGAAATGATGCTCACGTTGAGCGGTTCTCCACCATAACCAGAGGCTATACAATGTTAGCGTTCTCAGTCAGTTTCGTGAACAGTTGAAATGAACGAGGGTAAGGAGCACCATTGTCAAGCATGGATCCGCCATTTAACGTAGGATTGTAGTAGGCGGCCGCACGCTTGGCCAAAGAAGGCGCAGAAGGGTGTCCCACGACACAAGACGCAAGCAGCGCAAGGACAGCGAGTACCACTTGCATAGGATGATCGACGAACGTAGGGCGGGGAAAGAACAGACGGACCTTAGAGCTCGTCTATATAGTTAGCATCCCATCATGATGATTTTGTCAAGTTACGGCAGAAACAGCACAGGAGCGCGAATAGCTGATTTAGGACGGATCAGATTGGGATAACACGATACAATGTAATTGAATTGAGTACGCCTAATACGGCAACCGCAATGGATCAAAAGAAGTTTGTGATATGGTTCCTTCACAAACAATCCACCGGCGCCGTGGTGGGCGGCGCAATGAGCACAAACCAGTAACAGTAGAGCGTCCCGGGGTTTCTTGCGGCACACGGAATTGTAAACCTTCCGGAACTTTGAGTTGCACGCGATTATCTATGTTGCCGCAGGGTATCACGTTAGGTAATGTTTGATGTTCACTCGACCTAATACTTATATATCGCGGGTGCATGATGCGCGAGACATCGATTGGCCCTGACCGCATTGTCATTGGCACCACCGCTGATTCCTGATGTGCGGTTAATATGAATATCTAGCAAAGGATGGCCACTTGTCCATGGCATCCAAAACCTTATCAGGTATCTCTGGTATATCCCCATCCCACTTCATCTTGATCGTCAATTCTTTAATAGGTACGACACCTAGGACCGGAGCCGATGTTGCACCGCGCTTTTCCAATAGTTGAGAAACCGCTTCCACGAACATCTCATTGACGTGCTCCATTCTACTCGTTATTCGCAGGACACGGAGCTCACGTAAACGGAGGTGCCCATCAACCGCTCCCAAACAGTGCCTGATGATGGAATATAAATCTTCCTGTTTTGGTTCCTTCATTACGTAGAGCTCTTCCACATTGGGAAGGGCGTCCATGACATCCTTCATTGTCATGATTTGACAATGCTCCAAGGTCAATCGACGTATACGGCAAGAGGAATCGAGGATCATGCCAAACAGTGCTCCGCTGTACATCTGATAGCCATAAAAGCTTCCAGAGGTACGGTCGGTTAGATGTAGGTGCTCCAGGAGGGGAGCTTCAATCCATAAGAGTATGGCAAAGTGGGGAACTTCGAGAAGACGAAGATGGGCGAGGCGAACTGCGCGCCAAACAAGCGGGCATGAGAAGCGCTCGCAAAATGCGTCCGTTACTTTGAACCTGAGCTCTTCAATATTCTGTAAAGCGTGCAGAAGAGAGACGATGTCTCCGCCTTTAATAAGGTACGTCGGCGATTCGAGACCCAAAGTTAGTTTTGTCAATTGTGCCCAGGGGATGAGTAGGTGACTCATCCCTCGCCAACGCCACGCTGAGAGATGTGTAAGGCGTGGTGCGATTTCAAAAGCATCGAAATCATGTTTGATCATCCAGCCGCAAAAGATCTTAAGTGATGTAAGGATAGGCATTTTCCCTTTGTACTCGTGAAGAATCTTGGCGGATGTGTCTAGATCCATTCGTATATCCGCTGTCTTCCATCGATAGGAGTTCTCGAGAAGCATTCTCCACGTTGAGGTTGTCAGCTTTGAAGGCATAGTGCACATGAACGATAGCCCACAGAAAGAGATGTCGAGTGGGTATCCCCTGGAACGTT
Organism: Amanita rubescens; assembly: GCA_015039365.1. NCBI lineage: Eukaryota > Fungi > Basidiomycota > Agaricomycetes > Agaricales > Amanitaceae > Amanita > Amanita rubescens. The sequence goes on from WION01000298.1 coordinate 13,947, forward strand.
CGAGGAATAGCGATGTACGGCGATTCACTTTATCGACGTACTGATTCCCGAACATATGGTCGCTAAGACTATAGGACACCCATAGCGGTGGGTAGGTTAGGAATGCACGTCTCCAGTGTTTGGAGACTTGTCCTGCAGCCCATGGAAACGATTTGAAGTCTTCGGGGTCGACTTTCGGCCATTGTAGTGCAATAGGCTTGTCGCAGAGGTGACGGAAGATGTCGCTTAGAAGTTCAATGGGTATCGTGGCTGCAATGCTCGTTTGTTGTGGTCGCATGAGTCGCCAGGTGCGTGGGAATTGAGGCTAGCACAGCCTCTTGATGTCACTATATTACCCTTCTTGAAGTTCTTCCCAGAGAAAAGCTGAGAAAAACCGATAACCTCGATAACCCTATGGTAACGCGCGAGCAAGAGATTGTCACGGTTACGCCTCAGTACTTTAGCGGCGGGCTCGAATTTAGCCTGCATGTTCCAAGTTGCCAACAGTTTTTCCATGGCTTGCTCATGCCGGCTCAATGCGGACTCTACTACGGCTCTCGGACTTTGCCCTAGATCGACAAGGCGGATCACACGCCATGTGCATCCTCGAGCTGTCTGGAGAGCTGGTCTACAATGCAGGAGAAAATGCCTCTAGAGCCTCTTGAACTCCGCAACCGCCATGTGACGCATAGTCTGGAGTTGTAACATGTCCCATCCTCATCACTGCAACTGATGACGATGAACAGGGGTACAATCTGATGCTTCAAATTGATATATCGAACGGCCCAGGTGACATGGTATTCATCGATTCAGATACTAGTAGTCGGAGGCTCTCAAAACACGATCGAAACTGGAGACGATCTCTGGCAAGTGGCGACGCCACACACATTCCGAACTATTAGTTTCCGTTCATAGCGTGCTTTAGCGGGGCATTCCATGGTCTCAAAATAAGCTCGTGTTTCATATATTCACCCACCTGGCCGTAGCCAGACCATTCACGTGCTGCCAAATCTGTACCAACGGAGACCCACGCTAGGGCATATATATATTCCTCTACTTTCGCTCTCACCTCATTACCCCCTCAAACTACTAACATGCCTCACGTTTTCACACATCAATTCGATGGCCCCCAATTCAAGGGCAAGTCATCCTTCAGTACTGGCCTGTACATCAACGGCAAGTTCGTCGAAGGTTCGGATAACACCTATATCGAGTAAGCCTCTTGTTCGATTCGATATATAACTACTAAACCGTTTCAGTGTCGTCAACCCGTGTAAGTCTCGCTTCATTTGCTGCCGCAGAACTCTCACCGTAACTTTTTCCCGCTTGCGTTGCTTTTGTAGCCAATGGAAAAGTCATCACCCGCGTTTCTGAAGGCACAACCAAAGATGTTGATATCGCTGTCGAGGCGGCAGAAAAGGCTTACAAGACTGTTTGGGGCCTCAATGTTCCCGGAACGCAGCGTGGTCAGCTGCTGTACAAGCTTGCAGAGCTGATGGAGAAGAACTGGGAAGAGCTGGCAGCGCTGGAGGCGTTGGATAATGGAAAGACCTATAATTGGGCATCCGCAATGGATCTCCCCGGTTCGATTGAAACCGTTAGGTACTATGCTGGATGGGCCGATAAAGTCCACGGAAAGGTTATCGAGGCGCGTCTCTTTCTGCGTGCTTCCCTTATTAGCGGCTGATTAATGCGCGTAGACGTCGGAAGCCAAGTTAGCTTATACCAGGCACGAACCCATTGGTGTTGTTGGCCAGATCATTCCATGTACGCAGTCGATCTGCTTATGAGTGGCGTATACATTGACTAGATTATACCTCAGGGAACTTCCCTCGTGCGCTACCCCGCCTATTCTTACATGCGTCTTACTAAATGGCCCCTAGTCCTCATGTTCTCCTGGAAGATTGCACCCGCGCTCGCCACAGGAAACACCATTGTCATAAAACCCTCAGAATTCACCCCTCTCACTGCCCTCAGAATGTGTGAGCTCATTCACGAAGCCGGTTTCCCTGCCGGCGTAGTCAATGTCGTCACGGGTTACGGCAACACCGTCGGAGCTGCTATTTCATCCCATATGCGCATCGAAAAGGTTGCATTCACTGGTTCGACCCTCGTTGGCAGGAAGATCATGGAGGCTGCCGCAAAGAGCAACCTGAAGAAGGTTACTCTTGAGCTTGGCGGCAAAAGTCCCAATATCATCTACGACGATGCGGATCTTGAAAAGGCGGTCAAATGGGCTGCTTTTGGGATCTTGTATGTCTTTCGCTAATCCTGAAAGCAAAGCAAAGGGATGATTGATGAACTACTTTCCTAGCTTTAACCATGGGCAAGCGTGCTGTGCTGGATCACGGATATTCGTTCAAGCTGGGATTTACGACAAGTTCCTTGCCTTGTTTACGGAGAGAGCCAAGGCTATCAAGCTCGGTGATCCGTTCGGGCTGGGCATCGATCAGGGTCCTCAGGTTTCCCAAATCCAATTTGATGTACGCGTCTCGTTGGTCTGACGCTGAGCATTTCAATTAACGTTTGACATACAGCGTATCATGGGCTACATACATTCCGGAAAAGCGGATGGTGCAACCATCCATTTGGGAGGCGAGCGCGAAGGCACGGAAGGGTATTTTATCAAGCCCACGATTTTCACCGACACCAAACCCGACATGAAGATCGTTCGAGAGGAGATCTTTGGACCGGTTGGTGTGATTATCAAGTTCGACGACGAGGAAGGTGAGGACGAGTTTTATTATGGCACAAAACCTCATTCTGACGACAACGGTTCGCAGACGTCGTCAGACAGGCCAATGATACAATGTACGGTCTCGCTGCGGCTGTCTTCACGCAAAACATCAACCGAGCCATCGAGACGGCGCACAAACTTAATGCTGGTACTTTGTGGATAAACTGTGTCAATTCCGTCAACACGAACGTGCCGTTTGGTGGGTACAAGCAATCTGGTATCGGACGTGAGTGCGGAGAGTATGCCCTTGAGAAGTGAGTGCGCTGTGCTTTAAGGTTGGATGTTGAATGCTGACGCATCCACGTATAAGCTATACGAACATCAAGGCCGTGCACGTTAATCTTGGACTTCAGATTTAAAAGCAGCGAAGAACATTTTGGGGACAAGAAACGAGCAGTACTCGGTTTTGTAAAAATTATTGAAATTCCAAAGTTGATCATTGTTAGAAAAGCGGCTGATTAGCGTGGGCGTTTGCTTTCTAAAATACTAATGTGCACGTGGTTTTCCTCAGAGTAGTGCTGGTAGCGCTACTAGGATCATTGGGATAGCGAATAAAGAGATCAACCAGCTGACCGCCGGCAATCGAAGCGCGAACATTGTATTTAACGATGCCGATTTGAAAAAAGCGGTCAAATGGTCTTCAAATGGCTCTTGTGAGTTTTGCTGATCCGCCTACTACGCAGAACTGATCTGCTTTCCGCCAGATAGCATGAATCATAGCCAGTCGTGCTTGGCTGGAACACGGGTCTTCGTACAATCGGGTATCTATGACAAGTTGATTGCAGATCCTACAGAGTGCGCCAAGGCTATCAAGATGGGCGTTTCGTTTTCCTCGGCACCGTTCACGGACCCTTGATGTCCAAAACCCAATCCGAGATGGATTACATCAAATCTGGTAAAGACCAGGGCGTTACGGCGGATTTCCCAGGGAAGGGCCAGGTGGCTTCTATGTCGAACGTCAGCCCTAATATAAAAAACGTGGAGGAAATCTTTAGCCTAGTAGTGGCGTTGTGGTCAAATTTGAGGACTCCGTTTGCTTTCTCTTTTTCTTAACCCTCTCTTACGGGATTTATCACGCAAACATCGTCAAGAAAGCAAATGACTCTATTTACAGTCTGGCTGCATATGTTTTCAGCGAAAATGTCAACCGGGCTATTGAATCTGCGCACGATCTGGGTTTGGAAGAGAGCGAGGACAATATGCACTCGATGAGTACGTCATGATCAGCTGATATGTGACGAATCACTGCAGGTATACGATTGTCAAGTCTGTTCATATCAACCTTGGATTGCGCCTCTAAAGGACGTGTGCTGAGAGTGAGAAGTAAGGAATAAGTTAGATCAGTATTTATTAACGGCACATAATATATGCTGATTCATGCTGTACCCCGGCCCCCGGGCGCTCGCTTCACCCCATCTTCGAGCGGTGGAGATGTGACATGGCCCCCGTACCATGTGCCCAAATCGCGCCTTAGTAAGTTATGGCAAGGGCGTTGGCAGTCCCATGGGGTCAAAGACTCAAATCCGCCGACATCCTTCTCGAGATCGCACGATTGTAGATGGTCCTGGACTTGTTCGGTCATAGATAACGGAACGTTCATTAATGCAAACCCGAGCTTGCCCGGCGATGGCAACTTGTTCCACAATGAACAGCGTACAAGCTATTACTTACTACGAGAGCGGTCGTCGCTGGAGCGCCGACACGAACCTTGCGCAGCAAGGTAAACTGAGTTGGCAGGAGGAAGCGGAGCTGGATGTTAGACAATGCGCGGGGCTCGAGGATAACGGCAATAGGTAGAGGATCGTAGAGGAAGAGTCAGCAGAAGCCATTTAATCCTATCTTATCATTACTTAGTAATTATTTCCAGAATTTACCTTGCGGGATGACCTTGCGCAGCAAGATAATGTGCTTGGCTAGCGCCAACTGTCAAAGAACCTCTGATAACCATATTTTTAGTGACCAGAATTGTGGGGAGACATCTGCCAAACTTGGCATGAGGTCGTTTCCATGGAACACAATAACTGCTCTAGGACGTCGAACTGAATTACACAACGCCCGAACAGCAGGAGATTAAATGCCACGCTCAGGTTTTCGTGAGAGATGCGCGCAACTGGTGTAAGCCATTTCCAAAAATAACCACTGGGCGGTCTGATATAAGACAAAAGGTCTCAAACGTCAAGTTCTGCAACGCGATCATGCCTTCCACCTTCACATACCAGTTCGACACCCCCACTTACAGTGGAAAAACAAGCTTTAACACTGGCCTGTTCATCAACAATCAATATGTTGATGGATCTAATAACACTTACATTGAGTATGTTTGTCTACCAGGATCGCGGCGGTCAAAGTCTTACCTTTGTTTGGCATTGCAGCGTCGTCAATCCCAGCAAGCATGCCGTCATTTGTTTTGTTGATAACCCTAACGATCCGCCATAGGCACTGGTCGTGTTATTACTAAAATATCGGAAGGTACTGCTGCCGATGTCGATCTCGCCGTTTCCGCTGCCGAAAAAGCGATGGAGACGGTTTGGGGTCTTAATACGCCTGGACCTCAACGTGGAGAATTGTTGTTGAAACTTGCAAATCTGATTGATCAAAATAAAGAAGAGCTAGCTGCTATTGAGGCATTGGATAACGGTAAGCAGCCTTGCATCTTGTATTGCGGACAGGGATTCACGCCGGATACCTTTAGGCAAATCGTACATGATGGCCCTCCATGGAGACATGCCGATGTGTGTTACCACGTTCAAGTACTTCGCCGGATGGGCCGACAAGATTCACGGCCAAACCCTTGAGGTGTGTGTACATGTTTGTCATCCACCTCCGAAAGTCTGAACTTTTCCAAAGACAAACGAGGGAAGGTTTGCCTACACTCGCCACGAGCCTATCGGTGTCGTAGGAGCAATTACGCCATGTCAGTATCCTCTCTCTCGAGTTCTTGTAAGGCTCTCATACTCATGTTGACGTAGGGAATTTCCCACGTAAGGTTGATATCTACGGAGTTCGCAATGATACTCATTCCACCGCCCAGTCTTCATGGTTGTGAACAAGATTGCACCTGGTATGTGTTGTGTCAGGCGCCGATCTCTCTCTAAACTTATATGACTGTTTTACATAGCCCTCGCATGCGGTAACGCCGTCGTCATCAAACCTTCAGAAGTCACTCCACTTACCGCAATCCGGTTTTGCGAGCTCGTTAAAGCTGCAGGGTTCCCGCCAGGCGTTGTGAACGTCGTCGGTGGTTACGGACAAACAGTCGGCGAGGCCATCGCCCGTCATCCGCGCATTGACAAAGTGTCATTTACCGGCTCGGTCTTGACAGGAAAAAAGATCATGCAAGCTGCCGGAGCAACCAACTTGAAGAAGGTCACGTTAGAACTCGGAGGCAAGAGCGCGAATATCGTGTTCAACGATGCCGACTTGGAACAAGCGGTGAAGTGGTCTTCGATGGCACTCTTGTGAGTTTTATTTATACTGATTCCCCAATGTGGAACTCATTTGTTCTTGTAGCTTCAACCATGGTCAAGCATGCATTGCTGGAACGCGGATCTTCGTACAATCGGGCATCTACGATAAATTCCTCGCGAAGCTTACAGAGAGTGCCAAGGCTATCAAGATGGGCGATCCATTCGCCCCTGACACGGCCCAGGGACCCTTGGTTTCTAAGACTCAATTCGACGTACGTCGCTTGTCAGAGTGTTATGTTGAATCCCATCTGATGAGCCCATGACAGCGCGTTATGAGTTATATCAAGTCCGGTAAAGATGACGGTGCAAAGGTTCACTGCGGAGGCAACCAAGAAGGAAAAGATGGCTTCTATGTCCAGCCAACGCTTTTCACCGACGTCAACGCTGACATGAAAATAATGAAGGAGGAAATCTTCGGCCCTGTCGGTGCCGTGGTCAAATTTGAGAACGAAGAAGGTATGCTTCTTTTCTCTCTGATAACATTCTCTCACCTTCTTCATTATGAAGATATTATCAAGAAAGCAAATGACACAATATATGGTCTTGCCGCATATGTTTTCAGCGAGAATGTCAATAGGGCCATTGACTCCGCGCACAAACTTAAGGCAGGGTCTGTTTGGGTCAACTCGGGTCCTCTACCCGCGACCAATGTGCCGTTCGGAGGATACAAGCAATCTGGGTTTGGAAGAGAGAATGGAGAGTACGCGCTCCACGAGTACGTGAACCGCTGATATGGATGACAAATCGCTGATGATAATGTGTAGATATACAAACGTCAAAGCCGTGCACGTCAACCTTAAACAACGTCTTTGAAGGTCAAGCATTGAGAAGTCTAATTGTACGAATTGAAATTTTGCAGTAAGATACTTTAGAATGTGTATTTGTGTCGGAAGGGGTCATAAACGATGTAACATATCCGTATAGTGTACAAACGTAGCTTTGAAGAAATGAAAGTAGAGTCGCACAATGATGCTCTGGTAGCGGTTCGCAAGACCGTGACGCAGCTTGCAAATGCCAATCCCGACTCTTTGTCCCGCTTTTCCAATAGTTGTACATTGCTCGACGCGACCAGGAACCAACACAAAATGCTTGCCCTACGGTACCACATCGAAAAGACATGAAATAATTGGCACTCATATATTCAGCTCATATAATACAAGTTCAGCTCACTTCTCAGCGTACTGCGAATCTCAAAGGCGGTGGCGAAGGTTAACATGAACAGCCTTAACATTCGTGAACCTAATTTAGCTATCATCAGTAACTTGTCTTCAATATCAGTTTTTTTCGTGACATACTCATCGAGTGCGTACTGTCCCAGTTCCCTTCCTATCCCGGATTGCTTGTACCCACCGAACGGTACACTCGGCGAGACAAGACCGCCCATATTCACCCACACGGATCCTGCCTTGAGTTTGTGTGCTGACTCAATAGCCTTGGTGACATTCTGGCTGAAAACATATGCGGCAAGGCCATAAATAGTGTCGTTAGCCTTCTTGATAATATCTTCGCAATAGCATCGTCATAAAGATCATTTAGGGGAAAAAATAGCAAAACAAACCTTCTTCATCTTCGAACTTGACTACGGCGCCCACCGGACCAAAAATTTCCTCTCTCATTATCTTCATATCAGGGTTGATGCCAGTAAAGATCGTCGGCTGCACGAAAAACCCGTCCTTTCCGAGCCTCTCGCCTCCGCAATGAACAGTTGCGCCATCGTCTTTGCCAGACTTGATATACCCCATCACACGCTAGTATGACCGCTCTGTTAGGATCAGATCAATGATAAACTAAAAAAAAGGACTTGCCTCGAATTGGGCTTTAGAAACCAAAGGTCCTTGCGTCGTATCATTGACAAATGGGTCACCCTGCTTGAAACTCTTGGCGGCCTCTGTAAGCTTGGCAAGGAACTCATCGTATATGCGGGCATGTACGAAAATCCGCGTTCCGGCGGCGCACACTTGCCCGTTGTTGAAGCTATGTTCGCTCATCTGTCAATTCCATCCACTTATATCAGAAGAGAAACACCCACAAGAGTGCCGCCGAGGTCCATTTTACGGCTTGGTCCAAATCAGCATCATCGAACACAATATTTGCGTTCTTTCCACCGAGTTCCAAAGTGAGTTTTTTCAAGTTGGTTGCTCCCGCCGCCTGCATAATCTTCTTTCCGGTCAAGACGGAACCAGTAAACGTCACTTTGTCGATGCGTGGATGACGAGCAATGGCCTCGCCAACAGTCGGCCCATAGCCGGTGACCACGTTTACTACTCCATCTGGGATGCCAGCAGCTTTGATAAACTCGCAAGCGCGAATTGCCGTGAGAGGCGTAATTTCGGATGGCTTAATGACAATAGCATTACCGGTAGCCAGCGCTAGAAACGTAGAACGTAAAACTTGAGATGAAAGTGAGTACGATAATGTTGATATGCGTACCAGGTGCAATTTTTGCCAAGAACGTCACGACTGGATATAATGTGAAGTGAATTGTCTATAACGTGAAATATATATAGGCTTACGCGGGAAATTCCCTGCGAAAAAGTCAGCTATCATTGTTACAATGAATTACCGTGAATCGCTCACATGGGATGATCGCTCCGACGATACCGATTGGCTCATGTCGAGTGTATGCGAATTTTGCTTCGGTTGTCTGCCCGAATTATTGTCAAAATCATTTTGTGCTATAAAGAGAAGCTCGTACCTCCATAGTCTTGCCATGTATCTTGTCCGCCCATCCAGCAAAATATCTGAGTACGGTGGTGCACGTCGGAATGTCCGCCAAAAGGGCTGAAAAATACGATTTCCCTGGTAGGCTGAGTTAGCATCTGATACACAGCTTTGGTAAGGAAGACATACCGTTATCCAATGCTTCTAATGCAGCCAATTCTTCCTTATTTTGTTCGATCAACTCGGCGAGTTTTAATAGCAATGCGCCACGTTGAGCTCCAGGCGTATTTAGACCCCAAACTGTCTCCATCGCCTTTTCGGCGGCGGATACCGCGAGATCGACGTCGGCAGCTGTACCCTCGGATATTTTGGTGATAACCTGACCGGTAGCTGCGAAACAGTCAAAACATATTCAACCTTTTAAGGAGTATGGATGATTACAAGGGTTGACAACACTGAGAGTAACACAAAAGATGAGAATGGCAGGGCAAATAATAATTTACAAACGCACTCAATGTAGGTGTTATCGGACCCGTCCAAAAATTGGCCATTGATGAATAGGCCAGTGTTGAACTGGGTTTTACCCTTATAGACGGATGTGTCGAATTCGTGAGTGAAGACAGAAGGCATGTTAGAGGATGCAGGATTCCCTCCTCATCGTCGTCCAGTTTTATACCAAGTGATCACGATCTTCCACGGGGGCGGGTATACCCTTAGCATACCCTAAGTCATGCCGGTTGACTATGGAGACACGTGGTATAGCGCGCAACGAATCTGAGTGCTACCGTGAGCGTTATTGATATGACGAGTGTATTGAATATAGACCTTACTTTGCGCAGCTACGTGACGGGTCGCAGGGCTCAGATGCCTTGTGTTGAACTGCTGGTGACGTTGGTGGCTCGGCGCGCGAGTCGTTGAACACCCTCTGATTAAATTTTGCGCTTTGCTGATTTCGCCTTTGAGCCAAGTGGATCGGGCGCCGCGTAGACAAAGTGAAATGTGCCACATCAATCATCCACTTCGCACCAGCCAAATCCGCTCTGTGAATGCCGAGGTGACGCGTTAGTGTCGCGGCATAGATGACATTTACGCCGATGTAACGCGTCATTCAAGCGGAAACGTGATGAATTGAGTAACAAACCTATTCTTGGAGATCCTAAGCCGATGCAACACGCGTTCGCCGTGTCGCTGCGGCAAAAGCCGACGTCAAACGTAACCCGAACAAATAAACGGTAACCCAAACACGGCCCATGATGTTCCTACAGTTCCGACTGGGAGAAGACGTCCAGCCTTTCAAACACCGTCGAATCCTGAGCAGTATAGGAGTTCCAGTGGAAGTCGAAAAGGTTAACGACGATGATCCGGGGAACTCTACCTCTCCCAGTCGTTCTGTTTCCCCAGGCCCATCGCGGCCCTTCGATGCTCCCCAAACTACGGACGGGTTGATTTCGAGAGAAATTTCTCCTGCCCAAAGCGAAAATAATGACCCTACCAAGGTCATAAGACACTGGCAGTTGCAGCCCCGATTCCCCTGCTCAATCGAGGGTTGCGAGCGCAGGCTTACAACCCAGCATCTTTTACGCATCCACATGGAGGCTCATAAGCCAAAGCCAAAACCATTATTCCCATGCCGGCTCGGGTGCTCGAAAAAGTATTCCCGAAACCACGATCGGCTTCGACATGAGGTTGAGAAGCATGGGAAGGTTTGCAAATTCAAGTGCGAAAGTTGTGGAAAGTCCATGTGGAGAAAAAAAGCTCTCGAAAAGCATGAGTGCCCCGTAGCACCTGGCGCGACGCGATGCGTGTGGATGGATGCTTGAGGGTGGTGCTGCTAACTTATGCGCTTGCGTCTTTTCCTTTTCTTTTTTTCTCTCTTTTTTTTTCTTGGGAATTTGGGATCTATTTGCTTACATTGGGTTTTCACAGAATACGTGTCGAGCTATATAATATACACGCTCCTCGTCGTCTTAGTTTGTTTCTCTTTTATTACCATTTTTCTACTCATGTAAACTCCGAGTCTCTACTATATGTATGTAATGTCCGGTAACGCGGGGAACATAGGATTAGAGTAGCTATATACCATTTGTATAATACGTACTTTAGTTGGATCAGGGGCCCATCTGGCTGTTTACCGGTATTTCACTGGATTTATGACATTGGTTTTTGCAATGCAGGCGCACCTCCTGCCATACGTCCTCCGTTTTATCGCGTAGCTCATGGAAGACCTTCCCTTCACCCGTACCAAAGTGAGCAAGATTTGCAACCACTTTGCTATGTTTCCTCGTCATATCGAGGATACACCGCTGCACTTCCTCGTGTCTCCGTAGCATCTTTGTTTTCCTAGTACCCTGTTTATTCTGACAAACATCAAGTTATTAAGCTAAACGGCGCTTAGATGCAGCCAGCTCACCTTCAATGAGGAGATCCTAATCGAAACGTGAAGCATATTTTCAGGTATTTCACCGCACGAAGCGAGCAACGTCTCCTTCAGAATCACCCAAATCCTGCTTCTAAGTTCCTCTCGCAGCTCATCGCTCTCGCACGCGTTTGTGCTTATCACTTGGCGCAGGACAGAAGTCACATCAACTGGCAAGTTGTTGAGCAAACCTCGTGGGATACTCTGCAAAAGCGCCTCGATCAATCGTTCCCGAAGCGTTTGCGGCCTCATCAACAATGATTCAGGTAACCTGGACAAAAGCTCTTCGGGAAGCTTGTCAAGGACACGAGTTGATATTTCAGCCATGTGCTCTGGTGGAATGCGCGCGAGTTTCGATGTCGGAATTGACTTGAGTGAAGATTGCGGGGTTAATTTGATGATCACTGGTAAGAGAAGATCGAGGAGGGGGATGGGCAAAACACGCATCAGAAAACCAATAAAACTGGTATCCTTCAACGTCTTCTTGATCCTGCGAAGAAGAAGAGTCCGAAAACCGACTCGGGCGGAATTATCGTCAGCTTTGGTTACCGGAGCCTTTGCAGGAAAGCTAGGTTCATCGGCGAATTCATCATCGCGCATGATGATGTACGCCTGTGCTAATTGCTCCAATCGAGCCTTGGGAAGCTGGTGTAAGAGCCGGAGTGCGCAATTTCTATCTGGGTTATTTGGCTGATCTAGCATGCGTTTCATCCGTTCCAGCGAGATCTCGAGTAACCTCGAAGGAACGCAACTGAGGTCGTTTGGGAGAGTGACAATCGTTGAATCGTTCATCCGTGAAAAGCTGTCGACGGAAAGCCTCTCTAGGTATGACATAGAAACGGCTTGTAACAAGTTGCGAGGAAGTTTTGCGTATAGATCGTCAGGTAGTTTCTCCAGAGCTCCTACTGGAATGCGTTCTAGGAGCTCAGGCTGTAAGTTGATCTTGACAGGTCGTTTTTGGGTGCAGCACTCCAGCACGACTTTACAACTTTTCTCCATTTTCTTATCTGGCAAGTCCAGGACGGATTTGATCACCCCGTTCAGGGCACCCTCCGCAGTCGTCCTGTAGCTCTTCGAGTATCGGGACTCTGACAAGTTTTGTTCGAGATTCTCATGCCAAAGCGTGACCTCCGTTGCGTCCAAAATCCATTCATTCACCGCTCGTCGCGCCTCATCGTCAACATCGATCTCCTGATCCATTACGACTTTGCCATGAACAACCTTTTTGATAACACCCCTCAACCGATTCCAGTCCTTCTCTTTCGTTATACGCGTTTTGAGAAAGTCCAAAAGCAACTTCTCGAGTCGAGTTGCGATGGCTAACCTGATCGCCATACGCAGCTTATTCCAATCTTCGCCGAATATGTCACATGATATCGCAGATTCGGTGATGCAGTCCCATCGCAAGCCCTTGTTTGCAGAACATCCTTGGAGCAAGCAATAACGGGCGGTGAGCGCAATAATGGTACGCGCGAGAAAGAAGCAATTGTAGTATTGCAGCGTGTATTTCGCCGTTTCGGGATCCATATGGACGGCTGCGCAGACCGCGATGACGGTATACATGTCGGGTTTGCTTTCGTTAAACTTGAGAACAACCTCCACATCCGTCTCGTTATGGATACCCTCGAGGTCATCGTCGTCGACAACATTTACGGTATCCTCCGCTTCTATACCCTCTGGAAGGAGCAGCTCTGGGTTGCGTCCTCCAAGGGGCCTCCGATCGATCCGATAGTTCCCTCCTTGATCCAGGAATACTAGAACAAACTCGTGCTTGAACCTTTCTCTCTCCTTTCGTAATTCGATCCTGCGGATCGTCGTGTGGGTCTGTGCCTTGTACCAGTCGAATATCCCACCCTTATCCCAATCATCGCAAGTTATCCGGGCGCACGACATGGTACATCGCGGCGCGGAACGACTGATAGAAGGAAGCGAGGGCCTATGGCTGGAGGTTGGTTTTTCCCCATCGTTTGTTTTACGTCCGATTGGGAGAAAAGTCATCTCTTATTCTTTGTTTTACACCTGTGGATTGAGGAGTGCTGAGAGAGAGAGGCCACGAGTTGACTTACGAGAAGGGTATGAAGGTGAAGGGATGAAGGGATGAATGAACATGTCACGTTGTTCTGTTTTCGTAGAATCATCTGAAGATAAGCGCCCGGACATATCAACACCCGTGATGGTCAAGTGGATATAGAGCGGAGGTTTGTTACATTGACAATCCACCTCAGTTTGTCAGCGTTACATCCCGCCCACCATGATCCCTCTCATACTGCAACGCCTGCAGCTTAAGTGGGTACATAGCCTCCCTCTCCTTCGTCTTCTCATCCGACCACACCGGTAACACACTATCAAGTTCCGGTCTCCTTTCTACAACATCTTTCCGCAATCCAGCCACATAATTCTGTTCGTCAAACGCAACAACGTGACACGAAATAAAACAAGTCGGATTGTCCGTCTTGGAAAGCCACTCCTCAACTGTTTTCACCGTCTCTTGTTCGAATTGAAGACGGCCAGCGACGGTTTCTGGGTAAAAAGGTTGGTGATTTTCACTTGTGTCGGACCAGGAGAGGGCTAGCCAGGTACTGGTGACATCGGCAACAGTGAAAGGGGTGAAGCACATAGGTAGACCGACGAACGCCAATGTTGGGTTGTGTGCGTATAAAATGTGTCTGTGAACGGAAGGCACTCTATAGGGTTTGATAGAAAGCGAAGCAAGAGGCTCAAGTTGTCCGCGGTTTGTACTGTCATCGTCTCGTTTTAAAACGTGGACAAAAGACGGATAGGGTCTGTAGCCTGTCCCAAAAATGACCATGTCGATGTCCGAGATGACAGTTCCGTCATTTAGGGTTGCTTCGACTAGGCTTCGCCCATCGTTTGTTTCTTGCATGGTATATTTTGAAATTGGAGCGACCATTTTGATCCTGTCATCCGGGAGAGAACAGGAAACAGGAAATGCGGGACGTCGTATACTTTGATAAACGGGGGTTCTAGAGACAGGTGCGAGGTATGCAGCGATGTCATTAGCTGACGCCGCGTTTGCTACTACAAGGACACGCTGGGTGAGGGTCAGAGGGCGGCGTCATACGAGTCAAGTTATCTTACCTTGTCTTCGTACCCTTTGGGTCCTCGCCAGTCTTTTGCGTGGGTCGCACAACCTTTGGCTTTGATCACGTCCAACCCATTGGTGTCTGGCCATACAGGATTATCGTACCATCCGACGGCAACGACAACTGCATCCCAGGTTTCAACACATTCCTTTCCATTGGCATCTCCGTCCCAGTTCTTCATGTAGACTTTCCATCGGCCGTCATCCTCCGTTGCCTCTTCTACCCTAACGACTTCCCGGCTCAATCGAATTTTCCCGCTTTTAATAAACGGGTCTGCAAACGAGCGGAGGTACTCGTAAGTCTCCGTCAAGGTTGGGAATGGCTGATGTGGGTATTTCTTCGTTCTCTCGGGAAACGGGAAACCAGAAAAGCTGAGAAATTGGGGGAGAACGTTTCCAACCAATCCTGGGTATGCAGGTGATGGCCATAGGGGTTTTCCCGGTTGACGAGGTACCTCATCCATGTACCTGGCATGTATGTTAGCACAAAGAGTGAATGATAACCGACAAATGGACAAACCAGACGCCCCCAACATCGTTTCTTCGTTCGACGAGCTCGACGCGTTCAAAATTGCCCAATTCAAGCAAATTGCGGAGCGTAACAAGGCCAGATGGACCACCACCAATTATTAGCACGGATTTCGGTGTTGGTAGTGATGACATGAAGATAAGATGTCAAGCACTGGCGGGCGCTGATAAGCACTGCCATCTTCATCCCCGCAACCATGGGTTGTGGGTCTTGCGACGCACCTTGCCTATGGGAAAATGCAACGTCACATGCGCGTTCCCATGATCTCGTGTTCCACCCCGTCCAATCATGATCTGCGGATCCTCTCCCACGCCAACGACTGTAGTTACAAAAGACTACGCCACGTTCGATGTATCTCGTGCACGGCGAGTAAACTTGGTCTATCTTTTCTGTTCTTGCTTTCTGATCCTGGAGCAGGATATCAACGCCTTGGAATGGATACGCCGCTCGAATGAGTCGAATCCAGACCAACCGGCGAATCTGATTTGCGTCTACTTCGGCCCCAAATACGAGGATCCGGAGAACAATGGCAACTCTGCACCCAAGAAACGACCTCGAGGAAAAGCTAATACAAGAATCATAGTTAGCCCACCACTGACATCTTTGCAACCAAAGGATAACACCCCTCCACCGGCTATCCCAAGTCGAAAAGGTTCGAAGTTCTGTCACGTCGCGTCTTGGCATATAATAATTTTTCTGGGGGCCAGACATCAAAGTCGGCGCATTTTACGACCCTCGACTTCTTTCTGATTTTGGCGGACCACTGTTCAAATTGAAGCAGGCGAAACTGAAGCAAAGGCACTTCGTCGACATCAACGATGAATTAATCGCACCATGGGAAGAATATGACAAGCTTCGCACAGGAACGGTTGTCCTCATGCGTGTCACTTTGCACACGTACACCATTACGGAGGGGAACAGAGATAAAAAGGTGCTTGTCCTCTATCGCCCACTATATTTGATCTCTGACTTCCTTTAGATTTACCAGATATATGCAGACCGCGGCAAAGTTCTCGCTACTTCCGATGAACCTATCGACAATCGCTCAATCCGCTTTGTCTTACCCGACGCCACCGATGGCGCCGTGGATGAGCAGACAGACCTTAACGATGATGAGCAACTGAAATGTTTTAGCAAGGAGGGCAATGTGTCGGACGACAATACCGCTTCTGGCTCAGTATGTATTTCCCCCTTTGTATATGCATTCACAATGACATGGAAATCAGTCTTCATCCTCTCAAGTGCCAACCTCGGAAGGACTCAAACCATCGAAGAGGCCGAATATCACCGGAATCACCACGAGAGCCACATCAGGCAAGAACAAACAACCAGCTGAAGGCAAACTGTCCGACACATCAAAACTTCCTTTGTCGCAGATGAACGTGGACTAGAATATGTGTCCAGCTTGCAACATTAGATTTTCACTTCTTTCATTCTTCTTGTTTCGGTAACTTCGGTACATGGACATTAAAAAAGAAAAATAAATTCAGTACAATATTGCATCGAACTACAGTGACTGTGCAAAAAAACGTTGCGGGTTTTGCCGCGCACGCGGGCGTAAGGACTTAATTTGGGCGTGGCTCGATGGCGGTTGCGCGCAGGACCGCTTGGTCAGCGTGTCTTGGGACACGGCACGTGATATCGGGTGACGTAATTGTAATTACAGTTGGCCATGGTCAGTCCCTGTCTCAGTCAGTTCTTGAATTGCCAATACCTACGCGAACGCCAGCATACCACCAATTTTCTAGAAACCTCGGGTTACCCTGGAGCCGTGTAATACTCCGCGTCGAGAGGCCACCTCTCCAAAATGAGTTCCGAAATAACAATACCAACCGAAGTTTTATGCGAAATCTTTCATCTGCTTTGCAATGGTCCTATCGCTCTCCATGATTTGAATAATGAATCACATTTTCACGAGTTCCCGTGGGCCGTTGGACAGGTTTGCAGCCGCTGGAGAGGGGCATTTCTGTCATACACGCCTTTGTGGACCTCTTTTGCCCTAAGGCCTGTCAGTAGCACTTCCAGCACCATTCACTTTGTTGAAATGAAGCGGCGTGCGATCATATACCTCGAACGATCTGGACAGCAGCCTCTCACCATCGCCGTGTCCATGCCGTTTTCAAGGGCCGAAAAAACTTTTCCGGAAATAGTCTGGGGAGTGCTATTATCGTACTTGAAGCGATGGAAAAAGGCCTCTTTGATGCTGGAGAATGGAGCTGCGCTAGACGAATTCGTCAGATGCGGAGACATGTCGATCCTCGAGTCCCTCAGGATATATACACCCGCCTCCATGGAGAACTTTAACGCATTTCGAGTCGCTCCACACCTAACTGAACTTGATCTAGTCCACCCTAAATGCATGGCAACATGGCAGTTCCCTTGGGCACAATTGACGAAGCTTAAAATAACATTATCCCACAAAGGGTTCAACGGCAATGATCTGTGGGGAGTTCTATTCCAACTAGAAAATATTGAAGAGTTGCGCATCACCACAATCTTCCACAGCCTCCGTCCTCCACTTTCCATTAAACGCCTTCCTAACCTTCGGCTTCTTGAAATCTACTTAAACTTTGCATTGATGTTCTCCTGGTTCACTGCACCTTTACTGGAACATCTCCATATAAACGGCGGTAGTTTTTCCCGCGATTATCAGCCTTACGATAGAGAACTAACGTCTTTGATCCAACGTTCATCTTGTCACATTCGCCGATTAACATTTGACGGCTGTAAAACATGGGAGATGCGCAGGGTAACGACAGCGTTGGCTAGTGGCATTGAAGAGCTCTCCATCATTTGCTCAAGGACCCTTGATATAATACAAGACATTACGCCGGAACTGGATGACCACTACATCTACCTACCCAAACTGCAGGTACTGCAGGTGACGTGTGCTGCTCCTAACTGGAGTCATATGTCGAGCATAGTGACAGTATTAGATGAAGTACTGACAGGTCGGGCGCGGGGGAAGGGATTGTCCCCTGAGAACCAGGACATCGTGCCGCTCGAGAAGTTTACGGTCCGGTTGAATTCTGGAGAAGCTTTGTCTGACTGGGTCTTGGAAGTGATGCGCGGCTGGCCGTCCTTTGTTCAAGTTTATATCAACGGCTCGGTGCTCGAGCGATCGACTCCATCCCTTTGACTGTCACGCTATCCTGATGAGGGCTAGTACTTCTAGTTTAGACTTTTTTCATTCAAAAATCTCAATCTTATAGTAATGAGATCGAAGTGAGCGTACCGATAGTTTTTTTTTGTTGAGGTCTCGCGTTCTTCAAGTTTCACCTGCTGATATGAATACACGAGTCCCACTCATTGAATTGCAGTCGATGCGCATTCTGGTTTGAGAGATAACATTTGTACCATACACAATCCACGTACACTTTTTCACAACGCAACCTTCCACTTCCTAACAATCGCGTCATCACTCGCACACCACACCTCTCCATCACGAACTCGTACGCTCCTAACCGCATCACAATTCACCCCCGCCAGTTCCGCTGCCACATTTACATTCACATTCCCTTCCCCCGAAAGGCCGGCAACAAAAGGCAACCCATCGCTAGTGGCAACCCCCAATCCCAAGCCTGAGGCAGTGAAAGAGACATCTTCAATCCCAGCTTCGTTCCGACTAAAAGTAGCCAGTGGAACAGACAAGGACCGAAAATCGTACACGGAGACGACGCCCCTCGCTGATCCCGTCGCAAACCAGTTCCGCGCGGGTGATATAGCTATAGCCGACAGCGCACCGTGCGTGGTGGTTGTCGAGCGGAACACACACGTTCCAGCACGCATATCGAATAGTTCGAATTGACCCGACGATAGACCGCATAAAACATTGTTTCCTTCCACAGCCATAGACTGAATAGGAGATTGAGCCGACAACGTCGAGGTTGCCTCTCCAGAGGGGACGTCCCAAACTTTAACTGTCGAGTCTAGCGAAGAGGAGAGGATAGTCTTTCCCGGCGGGACGATCCCCGTGCCTGTTATCGCTCTCGTATGTGAGCGGAGAGTTCGTACGGGGTTGATTCGCGGAAGAGGGATATTCGCTTCGCCGGTGGGCGGCTCAGCGGGGAGTATGGATAGTGAAAAGTCGAGCCCGGCAGAAAGGAGCACGCGCGAGGAAGGAAAGAAGCGGAGAGAAGATACGGCGCTGAGGTGCGGTTTTGCGCGTTGTCCGCGCGGGGTGACGAAATCTGGAATGTATTTCTTTGGAACAGGAGGAGAAGATGGGTAGATGTACACTGAGCCATCGAGGTGGCCGACTGCGAATTGGGACGAGTCGGGGGAGACGTCGAATGCGGAAACGCGCTGTGGTTGGCGCGGGTTGGACGTGCCCGGGTCAGAGTACTGCTGGACGGGGTAGATTACGGATGTTGGTGGTATTTCGAGCGACTTGCAAGACACAGAGTAAGCTTGGTCGACTCGAGTGAGCTCGACGTCGCCGGACGAGACGAGGTTAAGCTTGTCGCGGTCGTGCTCGTCTAGGACGACGTTGATCTTGCCGTGAACGGATCGATTGTGTGCATAACACGACACCCAGACGTGCTCGAAGACGATCCTGGCTTCATCGACATCGTCGAGGACGGTGGTGAGATCAGGCTGAGAATCGATGATGGGGAGGGATATCATCTCTCACGGTGATACAGAAGTCACCGATACCGTAACTTCCAGAGCTTCAAGACCTCGATGCGGCTCAAAGTCTGCAGAACCTCTTCCAACTCGTCTTGCACCTCAGCACGAGTGTTCAGGAGGAAGTTACCAGAAATTCTTATCCTTAGTCTCTTCGTAGGTTTCTAAAACATTTCCAAGACATGTTGCCTAAAATGGAAATTCCCAGGGTTTCAACCACCGGTGATCGGCATTAATGTAACCGGTTCTACCATCACTCTAGCCACCATGACAGTGGCACACCCGTTCACTACGAAATGGATTAAAGTCTCGGAACCACATTCACACGTCTATCATGTTGAGCTTTCTCGGTTTGTGCCTCGTCGAGACAGTTTCAAGATCTTTCACTCACACAGTTGATAGAACACCAATGAACGCGTTCTCTACCGAGTAAGCGGAGATCGGCTCGCTTGTCGCTCGGTTGTGATCAACCCAACCCGACAGATTCTGGAAAGATTATGAGCAGGTCTTTCGAAAATTGAACGAATCAGACGCTCGAGCTGTCGTTTTGTCTTCCGCGTTACCCAATATATTCACCGCTGGAATTGACTGTACGTTGCCAACACTTTGTACCCGTCAATGCATACTGACACGTCCTGTAACTTCCACCAGTGAACGACGATTCGCTTGGAATGTTAGAATCGAAGCCTAACTCGCCAGATACCGCGCGTTCCGCCCTTGCGCTGAGACAACACCTTCTCGACTTCCAGAGTGCAATCAGCACACCTGACCGCTGCTCATTCCCAGTCATAGCCGCATGCCATGGTCACGTTATAGGACTTGGAATCGACATCATCGCCGCTTGCGATATCCGCTACGCGGCCACCAAGACAACATTCTCCATCAAGGCAAGTGGATACCATTCCAACATGCTTTACACATGTGCTGACGTTATGTAGGAAGTGGCGATTGGCTTAGCACCTGACATTGGCACTCTCGCTTTCCTACCGAAGATCACCGGAAATCAGTCCCTACTTCGGGAACTGACATACACAGCGCGCAATTTCGATGTAGTTGAGGCTGAAAAACTTGGCCTTTTGTCTAAAGTCGTTCAAGGTGGACGTGAAGAAGTGATAGCCGCGGCGCTAGACCTCGCAAAGGAGATTAGTAGCAAGAGTCCAGTTGCGGTGTCCAGTTCGAAACATTTGATTTCACATGCTAGAGATAACACGTAAGTCTGTGTTCCTTAATCGTTGCGTGGTCTTTAAGGTCAATTTTTTGAAGTGTTTATGATAACTTGCGATATACCGCTATGTGGAATGCGTCTCAGCTGATGACAGAGGTAGGTTGCTCATTGGAACGTGATTGAAGTTGCTGACCTGGAAACAATCGTTCACTCTAGGATATATCTGAGAATCGTCGTGCGGTTAAATCCAAGAACTCTCCAAACTTCAAACCCTTGAAAGCGCCTGCTAAGTTATAACCGAGATACCGATACCCTTCGTTTTGGAATTTGGATCTGTGTAACATTAATCATCTATAAAATTCCGTTCCTACAGCGGGTGGTGTGACCACGGCATAATCAACGACACAATTCTTCCTCTGAAAAGATGTCAAATTGGCCATCTTACGTTCAACAGTTGAGTCATCCGCCGAAAAGTTCATTATAACTACTATCCACGTAAAACGAGGGCGTGTGAACATGTTTCAGCCTTTGACCAAGACAAAAATCACATGAGACCTTTACATGAAACTCTACCTACGCCTCGATGGCCACCCGAAGCAGGACATATTCGTGGCTCAAACTGCAGCAGAAATTTACAATCGCTAAAGAGAGGTATCAGCTGCACCTTCATCGACCTCGGGCGAGCCCAACGGTCATCAACCAGGCGCGCCAACAATCTCTCCTGGCCGAACTTCCGTCAGAGTTGCTAGATCGGATCATCACCCACGTACGCTAGTTTCAACATGGCCCACCTTTTGCGTCGGTCTTGAATTGAGCTGCAGTTCATAGGGACCCCTTTTACGACTTTCTATCAGCTGAAATTGCTTCGTCTGGTATGCCGATCTTTCAGTCATGTCGTCGGACGCAGAGTCTTGTCTTGCGTCCGCTTGTTCGGCAGTCGAGGCAGTCGAGGCAGTCGAGATAACCCAGTGTCCGATATACATCGGCTTTATACAATGTTCTCTTCCAAAACAAATGGTCATCTATACATGACCAATACACTTGTGTTGGGTTGGAAATGGAGACCGTTCAAGTCCTCCCGAACAATGCGCATCTCAAACCAGCGGGTTTGCGGGAAGACTTGCGACTCTACCCTTGCTCCGTTGGTGTATCTTCTTGTGGTCCTCTTTGTTCCACGTTTCTTACCTTTGAGCGCATGCAATTTGGTTGCCCGACTTTATGCTAGATATCGCTTGTCGCGGGCTTCGGTACTTAATACTATGCCCAATGTTCGCCGTGTTATGTGAGTTTTCCAGTGTCGCGACTGCGGATATGAGCTGACGATTTCACAGATGGGAATCCCACAAAAGCAGCGGTCCTGATCGGATAGCGTCTGGCACAGTCAAGCTTCTCCTAGAGTTTCCTCAGCTGTCTGAACTGGTACTTTTGCTGGACTATGACCAAGATCTAAGCCATATCTTCGAATGCTTCTCCAAGTTGCACAATTTACGCAAGCTTAGGATTGAAGTCCACCAGTTAACTGGAGGTTTTAATCCGCCTAATCCCAATCGAACCAACGATTTGGGAAAGGTCCTAGGAGCGAATCTTAATCTGACTCATTTCGAGCTACTCCAGGACAATCGTTCCGGGGTGAGCTTCTCTACAATTTTTGGCCACGTACCAGCTAGCAGACCTTTGAAGCTGGAACACTTTGGTATTCGCAATACTATCTCATCGGACAAGGATCTCAGGGCAATTATCCCTCATATACGCTCGTTAACCTCCATCCACCTAGCCTGCTCCTACTCGTCCCACGATTCTGAGTTAATTAGGTTACTGCATTCTGAGCGTATATTCCCACCAAACATCCAAATAATGTTTCAAATCGATCAACCAATGGATTTGATTCACTATCTGAACGACCACCCAGGAATCATTAGCCTTTCTATCCGCGATGATTGCTTCTCGAACCCATCGAGGAATCAGATTTTGCTGGAGAGTTTGGCTCGACATTCTAAAAGCCTGACATATCTCAGCACTGACATCCTGACCTTCTCTCTCTGTAACTGCAATGTTCATTGGGAACTTTTGTCGCAATGCACAAAACTTCGGCAGCTGGTGCTTTCGTCTTCCCACTCGTACTGTGTAAGCAGCCAAGCCGTAAGTGAAAAAATCCACAAGTATACACGGTGGAGCTGAGCACACACCTGTAGATCGAAAATTTGCCAATGATTGCCCATTTATCAAGCTCACTGACACTGGTAATCACCGACTTGATAGCATTCGAATCCTGTATCTGGCATTGCCGTCAGTCACGGAATCCTCTGATCCATGATCTAGCAGGGCGTATTGTCTACGAGGCGCCCAAGGGACTTGGGTACGATGAGCGGTCTGGAGATTAACTGAATATATATATGGACTCTTTGTCTAAAGTGAGTGCTATATTGTATAAAATTCATAACAAAATGCAAATAATGCCAGTGAAATCAATCTAGTCTTGTCCTTTTAACGTTATTGCGACATGACACCGTTGTGTTAGGTAGCTGTATGTCAAATTCTTGTTTGTACGAGTAAATCGCCTGTTCCCGACGAGTTCATCGTCCTTATAACTGGCGACGACATTTATCACATTGAACGGCGACCATCAAATGGAACGAATATCAACTCCAAGGGTTGCGAGAGAGATCGAATGCGCACCGATGGCAAGATTCTTCAGTGTTTTTGCTTTTTTGCAATGCCATCCGCAAGGACCCGACACCGAGAAATACACGTTGGCGGAATTCAACTCTTACTTCTTTGCACGTACTCTCACTCTACTCATTACCCGCCATTTCATCCTGAGTCAATATTACCGCATTCACAAAATGACTTTGGAGGCTTTCCAGGATATGAGATTGATTCCATCGTGGATGAAGCGATGTCAGTCCAGAACCCCTTCAAACCCTGATTAAGGACTAACGTATTATCTTTTTCCCCCAACCTGAGACCACTATGTGCAACCAGACTTACAGGGATATTTAATCGGAATGAACACAATACACAGTCAGATGGTTGCTCAGTTTGGTGGGAACGGAGATGTGGTGTACAATACCTTGGGCAGAAAAAAGGAAGACCTATGGCACCGCATGTATTCCGATCGGACATCCTCCAAAAGGCGAGTGGATCCGGACTTGGCTTTGGATTCTCACACAATGGCACCAATCGACGAGGACGACGAGGACATCAAAGAGTCGTTGTTGGCTCGCGCCGAGAGTAGCAACGACACATCAATATCCCGCCTCGTCGAGTGCGCCCGACTATGAAGTCGATCCCATTATCATCAGTATGTGTCAGATATTCCATTGATTGTCGCTGCTGACTTCTCCACGCATACAATCCGGACCGCAAGTTTCAAATATAAAATCATCGACGGCGCGCGTACACCTTGAGGATTCGGTTAAGATTAGAACTTTCGATTTCACGTGTCATAATCACATGTTACCCGAACAATACTTGACATGAAAGGAAATGAATTGCCCGGCATACACCATGTGCTCCCATTATCAAGCGGATTAACCCATAGGGAATCAAATCCGAAGTATTCTCAGGGTTCATCTTCCGTCAACCTCGACCATGCGTTCTATGGTAACAATGACGGACTTGTTGAGCTCAGCAATAATTCAGACCAGCAGACACAAAAGTGATATACCTGACTCGGAGTTGTTTTCGTGGGATCGTCTTGTTCATGGATTCTACCGAACTTTGTAGGTCGTCCTGGCAGAGATAACGGGATATCGTCTGACGCAACAATTTTCTCTCTCAAGTGTTCTCGGTTGTTGATCGACGCGAATAGACTAATGGTATACACTGTTTCTGCGGTTAAATGATTGGAATCCATGACTGGGACTGAATTGGCCTACATTTACTCTGTGAGAAGAATACAGCGATGAATGTGAATTCCGTTGGCCAAACAGCGTAAGTGACTAAGGACGCAATGGAGCACAGGCTGTCTCAAAGGTTCACCGGTTATCCGGCAGGTAAATGAACCAACTCACCTAGTCAGCAAACCTTAATTGGATAGATGGTTGCACGTGTGAGTTGGCAGGGAAACTGCGCCAGAAGCACAACAACGTACCGCTGTTTATTGAATAGAGCATCAACACGTTGAGAAGCGAGTCCGTCCTGGAAAATGTCTCATGCTCCGCTCTAGACTTGGGAACGTTCCTACGCACCGTTTGAAGCCCGTTCGGCGTTTTGATAGGGATACACAGAGAGAGATCGCAATCGAAACATCCGCTGCCACGGCGCTGGCAAAGGCAGCATATAAAAGATACTATATTCCAGTTCTAAGTCCAGACACGAGGAACAATGCAAATGGTCCACTTACGGAGATGCTATGCAAATTGGCAAATGTGCCAATGGAAAACCTGTCAAGATGGTTGATTTGACGTGATGACCAATTCCAAACGAGGATACGAACCCGCTGATGGCAAATGCTTCATACGCGTGATGAGCAAACGCGGCTGTTTCAATCTGTCAAGTGCTCACCAATGCCAAAAACTAGCAGGGGACTCGCCATTAGGCATGAACAAGGAACATTGCCCATGACACTCACCGAATGTGGAAAGTGAAGCAAATGCCTAAAGCATTGTTTGTGAGAAAGGTTAGGCAACATTCCGCAAGAGGTTCACGCACGATAACTCCAACCAGAAGATAATTTCGGCGCGTAACTACGAAACGTGATAAAGAGCATACGAACATTGTGACCAATTAACTCACGTAGCCATATGCGCATGGTGAAGATACTGCGTAGCATGCCTTAGAATTTATATCATGGTAGCTGAAAATTGAGACTTACCCCCGGACAATGAAACCGCTTATGCACTAATAACTCCATCAGTCGGTGCTGAACGACGCAACATGGAGACTAACCGTAGCAAAAACCTGCGACTTTGAGCGGATAGTTGGGCGTAGTCTTTCGATTAACAATGACGAATCTTACGAGAATGCTCCTTGATCGGCGAAGTTAGAACTGTGTCAATAATATCACTGTCCGCCACGTACCAATTCGGGTACAATAATGCAAGGGGATTATCGTAGTTGATGACCATATAGTAATACAGCGCATGTGTGACGAAAATAAGTTGGGTAGTATCGGCCAGCCTTTCATTGACGGTATCAATG
Organism: Amanita rubescens; assembly: GCA_015039365.1. Lineage (NCBI taxonomy): Eukaryota > Fungi > Basidiomycota > Agaricomycetes > Agaricales > Amanitaceae > Amanita > Amanita rubescens. The sequence goes on from WION01000298.1 coordinate 39,772, forward strand.
CGATACCACTTGGAGTTTGCACAGAGATGGTTTACCATACAAGAAATAACTAGAAATGTGTCAGTAGCATACCATACTATGCCTCGCAAACTAACCAATGATCGAAAAATGATAGAGTCAGTAGGTCTCCTTCTAAAATAAGTGTACGCTTGGATGGATGCAATCCCGTACAGGCTAGTAACACTTTTATCAGTTATCGGAAAATATAGTACGAGTGGTTGGACTCACCAACCCGCGATCACATTACCGACAAAAGTAGCTCCCAGAGTGGTGTCAAGGTAGGTCATGTTTAATGATGGTGAGGCGGATTCCTGACATGAAACGGCGATCCACCGCCTGTCCTTTAGTAAGAAATGAGATCTCTATTGTTGCGTATTTACCTCTGACAATCCTGAGAACCGATATAAGTTGGATGGTACGGCCGACGTTGGCATCATTGGTCCGGATGTCTTGGCCCCGGTGTGACGAAAGCGGCAATTGGCAGATCTGTGATGTGCGAGTATGACCCTTGATCTAGTCCACAAAAGTGAAATCCTGTTGCAGTGTCAGCTTCCATGTTTGTGGCATTTTTGACAGGGGAAACGTGGCAGATAACTTGGGTTTGAGTTAATCGATAGTTGCAAGCATAGTCATTGACATATCGTCAGGTTGAGGGAACCAAAATTACTTGGCCCGAAAAGAATAACCAGGAGTGACGCAAACGAGTAAGGAGCTTTGAAATACAATCCCGAAGCTACTTCGGCTAGATCCGATTTGGCTTTGTTTGGCGTTCCTTGTGTGTGCATGTTGTGCATCAGCATCTGGCACGGGTGGGTGTTTCTGAGCTAAAGTTCCGTAACATGTATTGATGATTTCTCTAGTGCATTTCGTGCCTGTTTCGTTTTGTTATGTGATCGGCCTATCCGAGTTTCTAATGTCCTAGTCAAACTGACGTCCAGATTCTACAGTCTATCTATGCGCTACACGTTTCTGCAATGATCCATTGTTCGTCCTGTCACATTCGCCGATTGACGAGGACTGCAAAATCGAGGTGATCCGCGTGATGTTGGCGGTCAGAGCATTGACTGCCAGTGTGAAGGAGCTCTTCATCGATCACGGGGCATCAGATGGCCTCTCTCGCATTATACGGGACATCAATGAACACATTTACCTACCCAAAATCCACGCGCTGCGATTGAAATGTTGTTTTTATGAGTTTATGGCAGCAACACCTTATCTTCTGGAAGTGCGAGCTATGGCATCGCGCCGCTCCCGAGAGTAACGGTTCAATTCCATTCCTGTCGCAATCCGCGGTGTGAAGATACGAAGAATTTTGCCAATGATTGCCCATTTATCAAGCTCAGTGACACTGGTGATCGCCAGCCAGAGAGCATTCAAATTGGGCATTGCCGTGGGTCACGGAATGCTCCAATCTATGAGCTTGTGGGGCGTACTGTTGAGGAGCCCTAGCTACATTGGTATGATGAGCGGTCGTATTGGTAGTAAGTTATGTGAGTGTGTATTTTTGGACTCTGTGCGTCTAAAACTCATAACGAAATTCAAATAATGCCAGCGATATCAATCTAGCCTTGTCCTTTTAATGTCATTGCGATATGACACCATCGTTGTGTTAGGTAGTACCGTATTCCTCCCCCTTGGCATAACATAAATCAAAATCTTGTTTTTATGAGCCTATATTCTCGCGCGGTCAATTCTCGGGCAATCAGCAAACAAGGTGCCTATCCTGGGTAAGCTGGGCAGGCGTAACGGAAACAAATAAGTTTTGTGCACGTGGCACACTGCGGTCCAAGCTCGACCAAACAAAATGGACCTACTACATTCCGATTCGTACGACCCTTTCGACCACACTCACTGCCCAAATCAACTACGCGTTCGACTCGATCATTGCAACAGCAAAATGAGTTTCGAAACAAAAATACCTACCGAAATTCTACAAGAAATATTTCACCACCTCTGTGATGAACCCATCGCTCTCCATAAACCATTTCACCATTCGGACGGATTTCCGTGGGTCGTCGGGAAAATTTGCAGGCGTTGGAGAGAGACGTTTATATCCCACCCACATTTATGGACGTCGCTTTCTATGGGAGCCGGCTACTACAGCGCTTCGTTGCTGGTCAGAATGAAGCGACGCACAGCCATGTGCCTTGAACGATCTCGACAGCTACCTCTTACCATACACGTTTCCGAGTCACACTCAGCCTCCGAAGATTTCCATATGGGAATCTGGGAAATGCTACTGTCATGCTCCAATCGATGGAAGAAGGCAGATCTAGTACTAGGAACTGGATCTGCTCTAAACGCTCTCAACAAACGGAGGAACAAAATGCCGATTCTTGAATCTCTGAAAATCTCCATTTGCGAAATGCGGAAAGACTACGGCGTATTTCAAGTCGCGCCGCGCCTTACCGAACTTGATTTGGAACTGACATACCAAGCGATACAACAGTGGCAGTTCCCTTGGGCACAGTTGACGAAACTGAGAATAGAAATGACTTGTTTAGCGCTCACTGATGGACTGCGACAAGTTCTGTTCCTGCTCCAAAGTGTCGAGGAACTACGGTTTTCTACGACCGACTACTTCTCTGCCTTTCAAACCCAGTGGCCAGCTGTACGCCTTGCTCGCCTCCGACTTCTTGAAGTCACGCCGTTCATTCCCGGGCTACTCTCATGGTTCATTACGCCCTGCCTAGAAAATATTCAGGTAGGATGCATTGGTAACCACGTCGACGAAGAGGAGACCTATACAAGGCCAATATCTTCCCTGATCTGTCGTTCGTCCTGTCAAATTCGCCGATTGGCGATCTTCTATTGTGGTATCACCGAGTCGCGAATGATTATGAAGGCGCTGACGAGCGTCGAGCAGCTCTCCATCATGGACTTCCCTTGCATTATACAAAGCATCTTAGGTTTTGACCTTTGCACCTACCTACCCAAACTACGGGTGTTGCAGGTGACGTGTCATCAATCCATCGATCCTGAACGTGATGGTGAACAGCTCGTAGCCAAAACATCACGTTTCTTGGAAGCATGTCACGAAGAATCGAGATCGGCACTTAGCCGTGATACTGCGCCACTCGAGAAATTGGCGCTCTGGCTAAATTGGGATCCACATTGGGTGATCCCTCATAATATGCTGGAAGTGATGCAGCAGTTGGCCTTCCTTCGTTGATATTTATGTCAATAACTCGCTGCTCGAACGATCGGCCTTGTACTTAACGGCTGCGGGCGCGCTGTGATGCCAACGAAATAGAAATATCATCTTTTGTCTTGTATATTCGCTAATTGACACTCCAATATGATGATATCGACCTGACTCCCTCAATGCTCGAGATGCTGAAGAAAATGTGAAGGAACTTTCCAACCAGATTTATCTGCCCTAACTCCTGATGTTAGAGTTCTGATTTTGTCCTAGAAATGATACTGGCATACTGCTGAGCTTGTTGAAGCGGTACATCACCTCTTGGACGCGCGGGGTAAAGAGTCGATTGGTACCTACAATTACAATGTCTTGCCGTCTGAGAGATTAGTTATCTCCCTTGTCGACCCTTTGAGAATTCGACAGTCAAAGCGTTGGCCCCACCCCCACAGCGGACAACCGGGCGAGCGCCAAGATTTGTTGGTGAAGCCCGCCAGATCGGATATGACCCTAAACAGACTCGTATCTGGGGCATCAATCGCAACGTATATTCCAAGCTACACTGACTTCCCGCAACACATACATCATTCATAACTTAAACTATTCGTTATAAAATAACGTTAACGTTATACGTTTCTACCCGTTCCATCCGTGACAGCCTGTGGCCTGCCCCTAGAGATAGTTTAGACTCGAAAACCCATATTTTGAAGAGCTAGCTACTCACCACTTATTGACTATGCTGTCGTCACCGTTGTAAAGGAAGATATCATAAAACCCGGCTCCGAATTGGGCACCAAGGATCGGGGCAATGACAGGGCACCATAGCCAGTACTGACTGTAGGCATCATTATCAGTACGATAACAGCTCCTAGTTGTCGCATTACTTACTTCCTAAAGGTGTATACCTGCCTCCCGTAACCGACCATGGAAGTCAACAAGCGTGGTCCCAAGTCTCGCGCAGGGTTGATTGCATAGCCTTGAAAGATAATCAATACAACGCCACCGCAGAATGAAGACAAGTGTCACCTGTTTCCATTCCGAGCGCAGAACCGATAGCCAGGATAACCAAGAAGATAACTAGCGGGAAGAGGTTACCAGGAGGCGCAGCATTATGTTTGTCAACCGTTGCCATGACCACTAGGAGCAGCACAGCGGTGCCCAGGAACTCGGAGAAGAAGCAGGCTACGTTTGGCATATAATCGAGCTGATAAAATCGCGTTAGAGGTGATTATTCAACGAAGGGCGGTTGGCACGTACAGCGTAGGTTGAGAAAAAGCCTGCTGTCGCCAGAGTTCTTATTCCTGGGCCTCCTTCATAGATGTCGATAGCGTGGTAGTAATTGCCATAGATTATCGCAGCACCAACGAGGCCTCCCAACAATTGACAGAAGATGTAGTCTTTGATGGAGTTTGATAAATTGGAATGTAAATGCGGCAGAAGAACTTACATGGCACTTTTTTCCACGGGAATCCACGCCAGGTCGCAAAGGCAATTGTCACCTGAGGAGCGGTAAGTTGAATTTAAGTTGAATAGGAATGGTTTAGCGTACGGCCGGGTTGATGTGCCCTCCGGTAATTCCGAAGCTACACCAAACGCCCAATGCTGCGCCTGCAAAGCGAAGGGAATAGTCAGGACGAAATATCGATGAATAACCACGATAGACTGACCGCAAGCCCATGCGAAATTGAGTGAGAGATAATCCTGTTAAGAGTTAACGCCCCTCTATTGTCTCGCGTTTTTGAAAATACGTACGCCCTTGGGACTTGGAGAAATCTTCGGGTTTGCAGAAAGTGAAATTTGACAGACAACCCCGGCGCCGAATATAATCAGGATCATGACCCCGAGGAATTCGGCGGCACCTTCACGAATGATTTGACTTTGTGCAACGTCAACCATGCATCCTGTGCGAAATCGTGCAAGTCAACTTACCGGTACTTCCACCACCAGTTTCGCTGTGGCACAGAAGGAAGGGCCAAGCCGCTATATTCGTCATATCCTACTTCGCCTTTGTCGGACATGTCTGTCGTGTGGAAGAGAGAAACCCTTTCCACACTTCCAATACGAACGCGACGAATATATAATGCCGGTTAAAATCCGGGTTCCACTGACCGGTCGTCGTGCATCCCAGGCGCAACGCGGGGCATCAGGGCTCGCCGCAGAATTTGAAAACGGCTGGTGGCTGAAATGAATGAACGCCGTCAGATGACCCCCAGATCATCCCATATGACTTCCCAAAAGGTATAACGATTTACTTACGAGGATAGGAAAAGATCAGCTATGGACCCGTGGGCAGGTGCATTTCAACTCAGGGGTACACGGAAGAAATTTACGGAGGCCGCGGAACGCTTCGTCGTCATGCGTCAAATGTGGCAGAGGTAGCGATTCCACGCGGTGCTGATAAGAAGATGTCCCGCCGGCCCGGGAGATGCCGTCCCGCTGGCCAATCATGTTGCTCTGATTTCAAGTGTGGTTTGGATGAAAGGCATTGCCTGATATTTTACCCATTCCCCGCAAATCGAGCGTAGAGGGATGTAATCATCATTTCCCCCAGTTTCCAGAAATAGTAGTTGTTTGATTGATATCTAGTCTAATTATTATTATGATTGACCATTTAAATCCATGGGTATCGGCATGTCCACATCCGGTTTCATAGACAAAGCTTCGTAGAAATATATCAAGCCAAATAAGAGGAACAAGATTGATCCGCCGTACGTGACTAAAAAGGAATGTCACCTGAGGATCGAGCGCAGCTTGCAAGGGATACGTACCGTGCTTGACAGATATCTTGGTGGAGACATACCGGCCTCCAATCACCGCCAGCGCTGTACAACATGAATGTCCAATAACGGTGCCAAGAGCGACAATGTACACGTTCTGAATCAAGGGAACTTAGTTCGAGGTCTAAAACCCGTCGCAAGGGAGGTGGACATACGTGCGCAGCACCCAGCGCGATTGTCGCTATCTGGCTTCTATCTCCCCACTCGCCCAAAAAGGTTAAAACGAACGCTTGAACGAAAACGGGGCCAAGAAAGAGGCTACAGAAGTTCCTGGCGCCTTCTGCCCATGACGTACGTGTCTTTCTCGGACAATTTTGTTTTTCCGGGGACTGTGCCTTGGATTTGACAGTAGATCCTTCCTTGCCTTCAAACCCGTCATCTGTGACAATTCCCGGGGAATTTCCTTCTTCCATGTCTTCCAAGGGCACCACCAAACCCAACCGAGGACCCTCCGCCGCATCATCTTCCTCAATCTCCTCTTCAGCCTCTTTCATCTCTTCCTTGATTTTTCCCGAACCGCCCTTCATAGCCCTCGCCTCTGTCAACATTTTCGCTCCGAAAATCAGGAACAACACCGCCGCGGCGAATTGGGTGTATTGCCTCGGAATCAACGCAGGTAGGAGGTGTCCCATTTCTGCTGAAAGCGCGGACATGACGGCTAGGGACGAGAATGCGCCCAGGAAGACGACGAGCCGGGGGTGGCGCATGGCAAGGATGGCGGCGATGAGGAAAGTTTTGTCTCCAATTTCGGAAAAGATGATGAGTGAGAAAGCTTGAAAGAGGCCATGCAAAAGAGTTGAAGTTGAGTTATTGAATGTATCTGGGGGAAGAGAGGTGGACGACATGGTGCGAGCGGTGTAACAATGCAAACGTGGCCAGGCCTAGCTGAACGCGGTGCGGCGTGGTGGATCTAGTAGGGCCGGACTGGGTTAGATCATGTTTCCTCTTGTAAAGTTAACCTTACGTGCGTAACAGAGCACGTCCTGAGCTTGCTCTGGCTCGTGCTTCAAGGAGTTTGGCGGGACAAGGGGTGAGGATGAGGCTGCGCTCCTGGGTTTCCCACACAGCTCCACTAGGCTCGCAAATCCCCGCACATTGTCCTGCCCGTTGAGTTCGTGCAAAGGGAATGTCGCCCCCGTGTGCAACTGCTACACAGAGTAATTACACACTGAACAAGCGACGAAGTTTGTGATATAGCGAGAAATCACCACTGTAAAATTAAATAAGTAAGTTATAATAATGGCGACTAGCTTCTCCGGTTTCTCACGGTAAATAGGTGGAACGGCCAAAAAGTAAGTGATACAAGTACCGCTAGCGCACAAGTTAGAATCCTACTAAACCAAGGTTGTATTGTGAATCTATAAACGACCAACATTCGCCAATGACTCCAACTAGATGATGTATAGTCTAATTTTTGACCTCCGAGTCGTCAATGTAAATGTCAGCATCAGATGGGAAATTCCGAATCACTTCCATGGCCTTGTCAATTTCTTCGGGGTCACGGCTGACCCCCCGGGAGCAAAATCTTGAACACCATTTCAGCTGAATTACTAATTGCTCGAGTGGTACACAGCTAGCAGGCGCCAATCTCGAGTCTTTGCCTCGCACTTCCAAAAACTGAGATATTGTTACGACGAGCTTCTCGATATTATGCCCTGGACAATATTTCATCTTTAACACCCGCAACTTGGGAAGGTATATGGTGCCGTCGAACCCTGCGATGTATCGTATAATGTCCGGGAAAGTATGTGATGAGCACTCGATGATGAAGAGTTCCTCCACACTGGCCAGCACCGCCAACGAAACGGGTGCCATACTAAATGTACCTTGACGAAGTGTCAACCGGCGAATGGAACATGTCGACCGATTGATCAGAGAAAGTACCCCGTTCCAGTTGCGATGTGACCAAGCCACATCCTCGTAGCTGTTATCAATCCAGAGATGCTGCAGCGAGGGTGCATTGAAGCATGAGAAAATCTCGAAATAACCCAATGTGGTTTGAAAGAGCAAGAGGCGTGGAAAGTGCACCGCTGGAAAATCGGACCGAATAGCCAATGAGTACCAAGGGTAGACCGGCGCACCGTGAAGGTGCAGCATCTCAATATTCAGTGACTGGGATAGAACTTGTAACAATTCGATCCCGTAGCGATCGTAATCTTGGAAACGCATAAACATTATGACCCTTGTCAATTGTGCCCAAGGGAATGCGATTCTTCCCATGCGCTCAGACAGATCAAGTCCGGTAAGGCACGGCGTAGCTTCAAATATACTGGAGAGATTCGAGACCACATCACCTCTGATCTTGAGAGAGGTAAGAATCGGTAGATTTCCTTTGCATCTGAGGAAGAAATCGATGACGGAACTGTCGCTTATGGACAGATCTAGGTTTTTCCATCGGCTTGAGCACGACACAAGTGTAGTTATAGTTTGTGAAGGATGTTTATGGCTTGTGGGGTGTAATGAGATGGATATGGTAAGAGGTAACCGTCCAGATCGCTCGATGTATATGGCGGTGCGTCGATTGATTTCAGCGTTATAGGAAGCGCTTCTGAAGAGGCCGTAATCCAGGTGCAGAGAAAGCGAGGTCCATAAAGGCGAGTGGGATATAAATGTCTCTCTCCAACGCCTGCAAACTTGCCCAGCAGCCCACGGAAATCCCCGCGCGGAGTCCGATGTATCGAGATAGATAGGTCGGTTGCCTCTGAGAAGACTGAATATATCGCATAGAATTTCTATTGGTATTGTTTCGATGCCTACAACCGTCATGACTGAGTTTGGGTATAGGAGGGTGCACGTTTTGAGGCGAATCGGACGACGAAAAGTTCACCAAAATACGTACAAATAATCTGCCCCTTTTTTAGGCGAGCACGGACGCGGCGGTTGCTTGAGTACGTCTCGGACAAGTCGATCGGACTGGGTCACTGTGAAATTAAATAATAACGGAAACTAAGCATACTATTGACCGCATTTCGGAACAGAGCCGTTCCGTGGATCAAAGAAGCTAACATTTACTCAGGAAAACAGCTTGGATCTCGGCCTCAACGACTGCCGATCGGACGGCGAATTAGCGAGTTGGGCCAAAAAGTAAGTGATACGAGTACCGCTGGCATATACAAGTTAGAATCATGCTAAACCAACATTGTTTTGTTAATCTACAAACGATCAACATTCACCAATGACTCCCAACCCCAGGAAATCCCGAATCTCACTCCTGGCCACCGAGTAATCAATGTATGTAAATGTCAGCATCAGACGGGACATCCCGAATCACCTCCAAGGCCTTGCAGGGGATATCAATATTTCCGGGGTCGGGGGTTAACTTGCAGTGAGGACACCACTCCGGCTGAATTACTAATTGCTCCAGTGGCACACAGCTAGCGGGCGCCAATCTCGATCCTTTGCTTCGCGATTCCAAAAACTGAGATATTGTTAGGACGAGCTCCCCGATATTATGCTCTGGACAATATTTCATCTTTAACACCCGCAGCTTGGGAAGGTAGATGTGGTCGTTAAACCCTGCGATGTATCGTAAAATGGTCGGGAAAGTATTCATCGGGTACTCGATGATGAGCTCCTCCACATTGGCTAACGCCTCCAACATCACGGGCGCCGCAACAAATATACCTTGGAGAAGTGACAATCGGCGAACACGACATGACGATCGATTGATCAGAGAAAATACCCCGTTCCAGTTGGGATATGTCGCGCATCCATTCGAACAGTCGCGCCGGAAGTCACGTATCCGGAGATGTTCCAGATATGGTGCAATGAACCATGAGAACACCTCGAAATGATCCAATGACGTTTCAAAGAATAAGAGGCGCGGAAGGTGCGCCACTGGAAAGTCTATTGAGCGAGGGAAGTCTGGAAACCCCCAGCTGAGAAGTTGCAGCATCTCGAGATTTTGCAACTGGGGCAGAATTTGCGACAGTTCGTTCCTGGAGCGATCATAATCCCTCTGATGCAAAAATAGACTGAACTTTGTTAATTGTGCCCAAGGGAACGCGATTCTTCTTTCTAGTATGGGTTCTGAGAGATCAAGTTCGGTAAGGCACGGCGTAATTGCGAATATACTGGAGAGATTCGAGGCCACATGACCTCTGATCGTGAGAGAGGTAAGAATCGGTAGGTTCCCTTTGCATCCGAGGAAGAAATCCATGAAGGATTCGTTATCCTGCAGGTATAGATTTTTCCATCGGTTCGAGCACGACACCAGTGTAGTCATGATTTCCGAAGAAGGATGTCCATATATCTCTATGGTAAGAGGTAGCTGTCTAGATCGCTTGATGTATATGACAGTGCGTCGGTTGGTTTCAGCCATATGTGCAGCACTTCCGCAGGGGTAGTATAGGGAAAGATAGGTCCATAAAGGCGAGTGGGATATAAATGTCTCTCTCCAGCGCCTGCAAACTTGCCCAGCGGCAGCCCACGGAAATCCCTGCGCGGAGTCCAATGTACCGAGATAGATAGGTTGGTTGCCTCTGAGAAGACTGAATATATCGCATAGAATTTCTATCGGTATTGTTTCGATGCCTACCACCGGAGTCATGACTGAGTTTGGGTTTAGGGGTGCACGTTTCGAGGCGAAGACAAAATAATTTTCACCAAAATACGTATAAACAATCCGCCCCTTTTAGTAGAGCAATTTACGCCTGAACGACGGACTTGACGGTTGCTGACTGGAGTGGACAAGTCGATCACCGGGTCAGATATGATTAGCATCGAGTACCGTAAAGAGTATTTACTTTGAGTTCTGTAGGTAAAACCAACGGGGTTGTCACATCGTGAACGTCGAGAGGGCCAACATGTGCGTTCTCCAAGCCAACTTTAAACGTAAGGGAAATCCAGATCACTCCAAGGTGGTGGACGTGGGTCTGATCGTTTGACCTCCGAATCGTAAAGGTAAATATTAATGTTAGCATCAGATGGCAGACTCCGAATCGCTTCCAAGGCCTTCCAGGGGATGTCAGCACTTTTGCGATAGCAGGGGCACCATGAACACCATTCCAGCTGAATCACTAATCTCTCGAGCGGCACACAGCTAGTAGGTGCCAATCTCGATCCTTTGCCTCGCTCTTCCAAAAAATGAGACATTGTTGCAACGAGCTCCTCGATATTATGCCCGGGACAATATCTCATCTCTAACACCCGCAGCTTGGGAAGGTAGATTTTGTCGTTAAACCCTGCGATGTATCGTAAAAGGGTCGGGAAAGTTTTTGTCGGGCGCTCGATGATGAGTTCCTCCACACTGGCAAACGCCTCCAACATCTCGGGCGCCGCACCAAATGTACATTGGCGAAGTGTCAATCGGCGAACACAACATGACGACCGATTGATCAGAGAAAACACCCCGTTCCAGATGCGATGTGTCGCATGTTCATCCCAAGAGTCGTGGCGATCGTCTATCCGGAGATGTTCCAGCGATGGTGCGACGAACCATGAGAACATCTCGCAATAGCCCAGTGTGGTTTCAAGGGATAAAAGACGCGGAAGTTGTACTGGAAATCTGGGAGGAGCGGCTCCAAAGGAAGGGAAGTTTGGCACTCCGAGGAGTTCCAGCGTCTCGACATTTTGTAACTGAAGTACAGCTGGCCACAATTCGTCGCCGTATTCACAATAATGCTCCCAACGTATAAGTATCCTGAACCTCGTCAATTGTGCCCAAGGGAGCGCGATTTTTCCTATGCGCCTTGACACATGAAAATACGTAAGGCGCGGCGTAACCTCAAATATACTGGAGAGTCGGGGATTCAAGGCTACATCGCCTGTCATCATGAGAGTAGTGAGATTTGGCAAGTTTCCTTTGCATTTGAGGAGTTCCATATCGGACTCGGCATCTATGCATATATCTAGCAATTTCCATCGTTTAGAGCACGATACCAGTGTTTTGATAGCTTCTGAAGGACGCCTTTCTTTTGTGCCGGATAAAGAGATGGATATAGTAAGAGGTAGCCGTCCAGATCGCTCGACGTAAATAGCCGTACGTCGATTGGTTTCAGCAATATAGGCAGCACTTCTGTCGCGATCGAAATGCCAGCGCAGAGCAAGAGAGGTCCATAGATGTGGGTGGGATATAAATGCGTTTCTCCAGCGCCTGCAAACCTGTCCAACAGCCCATGGAAAGAAGTGGAGCCCAGAAATGTTACCCAGTTCATCAAGACGGATAGGAACGTCTGGGTTATGGAGGAGGTGAAACACTTCGCCTAGGATCTCGGTGGGGACTCTTGCCTGGGCACTGATCATTTTGCTGCAATGGAGTGGTATGGGCCCAAGCGGAGATCCGAGGCCAATTCTTTAAAACGAATGCAACCGGATTGGCGACTCAGACTGCGGTGTTTCCGACACGGGACGCATGTACAGCCGCGCGGATGTTTGTTTCTGCTTGGCAAGTCGCGGCTCGGCAATTGCCGTTGTCTTACTAATCAAGAAAATCGTCAGAAACCACTCTTGACGGTAATAAGATCGTGTCGTACTAAACCTACAAACAACCAACATTCTTCAAGCCCCTTGTCATCTCATATCCATCACTCTCACTGCATCCATCACGTCTTCTCCTCGCGTGCCTGCTTCAGTGCCTTTGGCCTCCTTCTCGCCATTCAAATAGATGAGGTGATGGTTAGAAGGTTTACCACAGTTGTAGTATCTGGGGTCCTGATGCCAAGCGTGGCCGAACCACTGCCAGCACATCTGCTACTACTACGACAGGGGTAGTGGCTACTATTGTTACTGTCCAAGAGAATTCTGTCTGCACACGGTCAACGACTCAGCGTTCAGGTCACGGTAGTTCCGACTGGCAAGCCTTCAACTTGCTGGATTGAGTTGCCCAGTCAAAATTTACTGTATGCGAGGTATCTACCAATATTTCGGTGCGTGCATTCTCAAGCCACTATTCGGGTGTTTTGAACTTAGTAAATATAGTTGCAGTAAACGTAAACAAGGCTCTTCTTTCCGGTTTTCGTATAAAAACCACGCTGTGTGAGGCATGAGGGCCTCGACGCTATTCGGGTGTTTGCTACGATGGTCAAATCTTTTGCCTCCGCAGCTTTGATTCTTGCCTTCTTTCTCACTCTCGTCTCTGCTCGGACTACTGACGACTCGTCGTGCGGTCTAAATTACACGGCGCGGTACGGTACAAGCGGCACTCGTTCTTTGAGCATAGCCAACGGAGGAGCAGGGCAATCCGGCCTCATCGAGGCATGGGCGCTCAAATTCATCGATGACAGCGTCGCAAACGGGACAGAGCCATTTTACGTACGTTGTGACGAGCATGGATATTATATGGAACCGAACAAACAAAATCAATACAGGTTGACTGGTATCTGGGAGATACGACCCAATCGCTTGCTTTTTTGCAGGCTGGCGACGTCGATATTGCAGTCACCTATAACGAAATGGCTGAAGAGCAGGCCATGAGCACAGAATATGCGACAAGAAGGGAATATGCCTTCCAAGTGAGTTCACCAGCATCGCCGGCCCATTAATGGCGCATTAAATGATATATAGGACCATTTTTACCTCGTCGGCCCTACATCAGATCCTGCTAACTTGACCGACTCCCCCGATCTCTATGATTCATTGAACAGAATTGTGACCCAAGGGAATGCGGATGTCTCGGTTAGTAATCTCCGCCGATGATCATACACTTACGTTTAACTTTGCTTCTATAGACCCCGCCATCGGACCGACCAGCAACCCGATTCCTTTCTAGATATGACAAGAGTGCGACCAACATTAAAGAAAGCTTGTTGTTCACCACGATCGGTCAGGTTCCGTGGGCCTTAACGTACTCGAATTGGTATCACCAATACCCGCGATTCCCACTCCAGGCGCTCAAGGCAGCGTCGGTCTTGAATGAATACACGTTGACTGATCGCGGCACCTGGCTTTCGTCGCCGTCGCAGGTTACGGATGCTCTTAACATCTACAAACGGGGCGATGAGGATGACCCACAGCAGCTGCTACTGAACCCGGCTCATTGTTTGCAGGGAGCTAATGCGCCTCAACAGGACTTGGCTTCTAGCTTCATGGACTGGGTAATCAGTGATAATGGTGGACAGGAAGTTGTTGCAACGTTCATGAAGAACGGAGAGGCCTTGTATACCCCTGCTCCAGCGAATGGGGAGCGATTGATGTTGGTTGCCAATATTTGCAATTAGTTTCCGTAGCGGTTATGCCTTGAACTCTTTGTCCAATGACGAGAATGAATGATTAGTATTTGCATGACTTGGAAACGATGTGATTTGAACGTTAAACTAAAGCACGAAAGGAACCCCATCGGAAGGACCACGGCCCCAAAACATGCGTCGTGGAATAAATAGGCATCTATCGGCTCGAAGTATGGGCGTATCCTTACGGTCAGTGAGGAGCATGCTAAATATTGTATTTGGGAGCAGACAAAGGAGATCAAAGGGAAGTTACAAGATAAGCTATAAGCGATACGAGTACTATTAGTATATACTTTGAGTGTTGCGAAACTGTGGTTGTACAGTGAACCTACAAAGGGCCAACATTTTTCGAGTCAATGTATCCAACTCCCCCCTCCTACTCGGCATTTCCTGGTTTTATCCCGAATCGTTTGATGGCCGAGTCGTCAATGTAAATGTCAGCATCGGATGGCAAATTCCGAATCGTTTCCATGACCTGAATACCTCCTGGGTCACGGGAGAGGTATATCCCGCAGGACGAGCACCATTGTAACTGGATCACTAATTTCTCGAGTAACGCATTGTTCCGGCTCTCAGGTGTCAAATTCGATCCCTGCCCCCGCCCCGCCAGCAGACGAGATACTGCTGCAACAAGCTCCTCGATATTATGTGTCGGACAGTATCTCATTTCAAACAACCGTAATTTGGGGAGGTAAACATGGTTGTTAAACCCTGCAATGTACTGTATAATGTTAGGGAACGCATATGCTGGGCCGTCGACGAAGAGTTCCTCTACATTGGTCAGCGCCTCCAACATCAGGGGCGCTGCATGAGTTCGACCGTGCAGGAGTGTCAATCTCCGAATGCGACATGACGAACGATTGATTAGAGAAGATATTTCGTTCTTGTATTCCTCCGAATGCACAAGGGGGTCGTCTATCCGGAGATGTTCCAACAGGGGTGTCGTTAGCCATGAGAATACCTCAGGATACATCAATGTCATTGTTAGGCATGAGAGGCGAGGAAGGAGTACGGCTGGAAACTGGGGAGGAGGAGTCCATGGGAGACGGAAGCCCGTGACTCCCAGCTGTAATATCTCGACATTCTTCAACTGGGATAGAAATGCGTGCCATTCATTGCTGTCGTGATAGCAATCAGTCAAGGACACGGATAGTTTGAGCTTCGTCAACTGTGCCCAATGGAACTTCATTTTCCATAAGCCCTCTGACAAATCAAGTTCAAGAAGGCTTGGTGTCGCTTCAAAGATCGGGGAGAAATTCGAGGCCACACGATCTTTGACGATCTGGAGCTTGAGAGAGGTAAGGATTGGTAGTTGTCCTTCGCATCCGAGAAGAAAACTGTTCTCGGACCTGGCGCCTATCCTCAGCTCTAACTTTTTCCATCGGTTCGAGCGTGATGCTAGCGTTCTCATAATTGCTGCAGGACCACGTTCTATGCTTGTACAATTCGTGGAAACGAATATGGAAAGAGGAAGCGCTCCTGATCGCTCGAGGTATATAGCCGTCCGTCGGTCGATTTCATTGATATAAGCGGCGCTCCTCTTGAGACCAGACTCCCAGTAGAGTGAAAGTGAGGTCCAAAGAGGTGGGTGAGATATAAATGCGTATCTCCAGCGCCTGGAAACTTGACCAACAGCCCACGGAAAGTGTTGCGGGTCCTCGAATCTGTTATTCAATACATCAAGAGAGATAGGTTTATCAGCATCACGGAGGAAATGGAATATATGGCATAGCATCTCGGTGGGTATTCTTGATTGCGCACTCATCTTG
The DNA here is from genome assembly GCA_015039365.1 of Amanita rubescens. NCBI lineage: Eukaryota > Fungi > Basidiomycota > Agaricomycetes > Agaricales > Amanitaceae > Amanita > Amanita rubescens. Next base: position 55,622 of record WION01000298.1, read on the forward strand.
TTGCAATCGTTTGAATCGTCGTTGAAGGTTGAGAATACAGTCGAGAATACAGCGAGCTGTGGCACCGCATTCTGTGCTAGTCACGCACACGTCACACGAACCATGATAACTTTGGAACTGTACGTCGATTTCTATAATCACTGCTGTTAGCCACAGCACTTCAGCACAGCTCACAGCACCCACTTCTCGGAAAGCGATAAATGGAATCTGAGGTAAGGAATCGCGACCGAAAAAAGTGGAATGCGACCAGTGCTCCGCGATCGTCACATCATATGTGCAGACAGACACGAATGCACGTTTGCCAGCGCCTCCAGCACCGCGGGTGCTGCATTAATCACCGGAATAGACTAGTGTCAAGCGCAGAATGTGACATGAAGAACGATTGACAGAGAAAACATCTCATGTCCAAATGTCTTATCATTCCGCGAACGACGTCGTTTATTTTGGGGTGTTCCGGCGGGAGGTGCAGTGAACCAAGAGAATAGCTTAACGTGGTTTCAAAGGATGGTGCACAGCCGAAAAGGTGGAAGAAAGCCCTGAAAGATGGTAGTAGACACGGGGGTGTAGCGCCTTCACATTTTGTAATTGGAGAGAACTTCCCGGAATACGTCGCTCTGATCCTTCAGGGGCGGAAATAGTTCGAACTTCGTCAACTGCGCCCACGAGAACACCATTTGTCCTGTGCGCATGGGCAGATCAAGTTCTGTAAGGCAAAGCGCGACTTCGAATACGTTCAGGATATCAGAGGGAATGCCACTCTCCAGCGCCTGCTAACCTCTTGCCCAACCGCCCACGGAAACTGGCCAGGTTTGTCGCAGAGGAGATGGAAATTTTCAGATAGGATTTCCTTGATTGGGCACCCATCTTACTGGAAACTAGAATGGTTCGAATCGTCGTTCGGCGGTCAAGTTGGTCACGCGCACGTCACACGAGCCGCGATCATATATCATCTTGCGTTTATTTCCGAGTCACTACTCCCTGCCAGAGTCAGCAATCAGAGCTTCAGCGATATTCATAGGCGACGATGAAATCAGAGGCATCAAAACGCGACCTGAAAGTGGCCCGGGAAACACAACGTCCCTCCCCGATCAAGTTGGCACTGGCAAATAGATACAAATCCCTCTACGGGATATAAAGTCGCGTGTCTGACCTTTCATCTTCCTTACCTCTCTCTCTCTCGACCCACCAACTACCTCACTTGAGATCCACTATCGTCATGGGCAAAGATTACACCTATAATGGCAGTGGCACCAACAGCCAGGTCTGTAATCTTGTTCATGATACATTTGATACGAGTAGACTGAAGCCACGTACCGCAGGGCAACCACTACTGCTCCCGTGACTATGATGGCAGTTCTGGCTACCACTACTCCAACTCGTAAGTCTTCTCTTTAATTGTGCTTGAGTTTGCGGCTGAGACAGGCAAGTAGTGATGGGAGCTACTACTACAGCAACCCAAACGGCTCAACTTATTACGACAGCGGGTCTGGGTACTCCCAGTACACCTCTCCCAGCGGTGACGTTAGCAAGTCTTCCAGCTCCTCCAAGTAATGGATCCTAGGTATGTGTTATCTAACACGTGCTTGCCGCGTTTTCTGACACGCGCATATAGCCACCAGTCTAGGGGTGTTGGGGTTTGCATGCATGTCCTCCCTTCTTTGCATTGATACTTTTTGTCACTGTTATGAATGGCATAAAAATAATAATGATGTGTTTGAAGAATGTGGTCGTGTTGCGCTGTGACCAGTACCAATCATCACGCGTTCGCGGCGTGAGCTCCTCGATTCTGGTCAGCATCTTCATGATCGTGCACGCCATGAGCGCAGATTGCCAATCGGTGATTGTTACAGGACAAATGACAGATTGGAGAGGGATATTGACTCTGTATACATAGGTCTCTTCGTAATCAGTGTTTAAGGTTTCCACTTGAAGAACGGCGTGGTGAACGAGCAGCTTCAAGCTTCGGAAATGAATATTTGAATGGCGAGATTTCAAATAACCGGAGGGTGCGATTAAGATGATGTGGATCATCTATCTAATCAACACATTGTGCAAACGACACCTGTCAACGTTATTAACTCTGCAGACCACATCTTCATAAGACCGACAAACTCACCTTTATGATGGTAGAGAAGATGTCGCTTTTTTTTACAGTGGCAGTGTTGACTGGTTGACGTAGGTTGACGTCGAAATTTAGACGGCGATCAACGTTATCAACTGTGCCTTGCTGGACGTCAGACCCGGCCAATCACAAAAGGGATCCGTAAGGATTCCTACCCTGAAAGTCTGAAACGGGCGGGTCCGCAGACCCTGTTGGGTCCTGTCAGGTCATGGTCCCGTTGCTATGGGACACATTGATCTGCACACAGCAATCTAGCCAACAGTGACGCTACCGCAGGACATGCCCAAGTGACCGCCAGTGACGAGCGCAACGAACACACCGCCAACCTCGGAATAATGCCGCAGGTAATTTTTCTCTGTCATGCTTATTTGTTTCAGTATATATGACGGCCATGTTAAAGAACTTTTGCCCTCTACAGGCTGTTGTCCTTTCAAAAATCGAATAATATTAGTCAAGAGAATGGCATCAACGATTCCAAATCCAATGCCCGCTCTTACTGATCTGGGAGCCATACTCGGCTCGATGTATCTTGGCGGAATGGGAGCAGCTATGTATGTGTCAATCCCATAAAAAATCATTCTATGTTGGACTTACTGTCATTACGCACGTAGTCTCTTCGGCGTCACGATTCTTCAAGTTTATTTTTATTTCCGCAATTATAGAGAAGATGGTTTATTTTCAAAATTTACGATTTTTTTCCTTGGGTACGAGAATACACGCGTATGGCATGAACGATAACTGAAGGAAAGGAAAGGCTTCTAGACGCCCTTCACATGGCCGCTACCATTGCCCTCATATGGCATACACTAATTTATTCTTTTGGAAACTATCTATCTCTCGATTTTGTCACTTGGTGCGTGCCTTTCCCCGAGACTTCTATATCTTCTGGACGAACGCAAATCCTCGCAGGTCTTATAGAGTAAGTCGATTTTGGCATCAGGTAGCACCCGGTGTTGAGCTTATCTTGCATACAGGTGCAGACAACAATCGGGGTACGTGCAACCATGCCGCAACTATGCTAAATCTCCATTTACTTATAAACCCATAGGTAATCATTATTCTGTCGGTCCAGAGGTACGTCTGTTTGGCGCCATGTCATGTGCAACGGTCATTAATTCTTTTTCTAGTCTCTACACCAGGCGGGTTTGGAAACGTGAGTTTTGAATATCGACTATTCTCTGTACATGAACACGTGTCGTTAGTAAGCGGGGAACAAAATCGCCTTTGGCCTTGGATCCTGGTACAGTGATATCCCAATTTCCGTGGTTCGTGACCTGACTGTATGACAGATTATCATTCTCGTGGGCGGCTATGGTAAGACATCTGCTCAAACATTTAACGTCGCTCTGATATTTGTTCTGCGTAGCCTCCGGAATCAGTATGTCCAACTAAATCTTTCAAGTGTCTGCTTGATCTCAATGTGCACAGGTCTCATTTACGAGTCGTAAGGACAAAATTTAGGGTTTCTACGACGCACGAATAACAATACTATCAATAGGTTTGATCTTGTTTTATTTTCTCAAATCCAGCGTGTTCGCGTACGTCTTGATTCTCATCGCCTCATGAACCCGCAATTAATCGTGCATTCAAGTGGTCGATATATTTCTCCTTTGGTATGGCTACGTTCAACGACGTCATGATAGCTGTCGCGATCTGTCACTTCATCTGTCCTGAAACGACGATGTTTGAAGAGTGAGAAGCTTCTTTGAATTGAGAGTGTCGTGAGATGACTTTCGTTCAAGGACAAAGTCCATGGCACGGACCATTATTCGTTACGTCATTATCTCGGGAGCTTTGACAAGGTACGCTACATGTCAGGTTGGATTCCTTCAGTGCCTAAATCATGGTTTCGTAGCATGTGCTCTATTGCTGGATTGATTACAGTGGGTTGTTTTTTACTTTCAACTTTATCCTGCGAGTTTATCAGGGTCAGTTATTCGTCCTGCCGAACAGTTTTTATTTCGTTGGAATCTCCTTCGTGGTGACTAAACGTGAGCCATATCGTTGCCCTCATTGCGCGAAAAACTCATTTGGTTTCCAGTGTATATCAACAGTTATCTTGCAATGTTAATGTTGTTCAATTACCTCTTCGCAGCTATACTCACTCAATCATCCAGGTTGAACGCTAGAAAAAGTATACGTAATAGAGGGGCGGTAAGCATGTTAATATTCTGCATGTAGAATGGTGTAGACTCATCTGGACACAGAACGCTGCGCATATGATTGACTTGGAGGCGAGTAAACTAGAATTCCGCAGCTGGGCACCCAGTGAAGAAACAGAGCCCGACGTTAGTAGCGCGAGAGAAAGAGTGAGTACTAGTAGTTTGATTTCCTTTTATTTAGACTGACCCTGAAAAGGAGGAAATTAAAGGCATTATAATTATTGGTCGTCAAAATGACGAAGCCGTGTCGCATGCTTGTGATCCATGAAAATAAAATCTTTTCTGCTTCAAGTCTCAGTGAGATTTCTCCCAGCCGACGTTTACACGACAGCAGATAAAAATGCATCTTGAGATCCGGAGATCCGCTGGTGTCGAACATGTTCTAGAGTAGTCTCGCAGCACGAGATTCCCGATTGGGTTCCATCAGCTACTATATTCACAGTTGCCTGATCGCAGTCCGCTTCCTTACCCACATGCGATATGATTGCTCCTAAACTTGACCCAGGAATATGGAACATTTCTCCAAGCATGCGCAGCAGAGTCTTCCTGCACGATATAAATGCTCTGCTAGCCTCAATCCCCTCCTGTATTTCTGTTACGACCCATCCTCTTGACTTGAGACCACACCATTGACATGGGCAACAGTTTGGCCGCCGCTGGAACTAATGAGAAGGTCCACAGCTCAAGCTCCACTAGCGCTGACATTGCTGACACTCCATACACTACAGGGCAACAATTGGTTCACTCTCGACCACGGTAAGGAAGGTAGTGGTTATTGCTACTCCAACAGGTCCGTCTTCTCTCGAGTGCAGCGCTTGTAGCTGATTCATCCGTCCCCAGTGATGGGAGCTACTATTACAAGAATCCCGACGGCTCGACGTATTATAACTCCGGGAGAGGGTTTACTAAGTACACCGCGGCAAACGGTGACGTTAGAAAGTCCTATAAGCAATCGAGTCCAAAGAGCAGGGAGAAGAACACGTCTTCCGAGTCGTCCCAGGCTCCGGTGCCGTCTTCGTCTCCGTGCCCTGAAGCCTCAGGAGCGGAGGAAACAGTAGATGTGGATTGAAGATGTAAAGCCTCGCATGTGTGGCTAGGCATTCATATCGGAAGGATTTCATCCATGGTTATTAAGAATGTGGATTGTCACATCCATGGATAGCGTGTGAGATGGATATTCGACTGCGCAAGAAGTCCGGGCCAAAGATCCGACGTAACTGAAAATGACCATTGTGAACCAAACTATCTCCAATGATACTATATCGCATACGCAACATAAGACGGGGTATCAGTCAGCCACCGGGTTACCCGCACGCTTGCTCGTGTATGTCGTGCATATCGTAATGCATATTGCATGGCCCGAACGCTATCCCTAGCTTGGGAGATCGAATCAGGGAACCCCTAAAAGGACTGATAGTTTATTTGAATGTATAACTCATAGACTGACAGGTACGTCACGGTACCGCTCAGATGTGCTGCTCTCTCCATGAGGAAACAGCGGTTTCATGCATAATTGTGTCAATAGACAGCGTGGGAACCTCTGACGCCGTTGGAGTCGGGATGAAGGAAGTGTTCATCAATGATCAATCGATCACGAAGCATAAACGCGTTGCGCGCACACCCACTTACAATGCTTGGCTTCTCACACATAAAAGGAAGAGACAACGCAAGAGACTTATTTCGGAGCGCATATGCGCGAGCGCGCGGCAGATCGAAATCTTTCTTTTTGAAGATAGGGCGTCTCGAAATCTTCAAAGTGGAGAAGGGACGAGAGAAAAGGTGAATTCCACACGAGCTCACGGAATCGGTTAAGCGCAACCGGTGGACAGGAATTCAGGAAGACTAAAATCCAGTCCGGGCTCGGAAAGCGTGATGACGACTTGCTGGTCTACTCATAAACGACCCACGGAAAAGTACAAGCAGCTGACTACGAGAAACAGATGTGCCTGGCTTCTTTTTGGCTAGTCAGGGCGGGCAAGAAGCGACGTCAAGTATGCAAACGGAAAATCGATTGGTTGAAGAGCTGGCGTCGGCACTGCAATAACCGACGACATAAGGTGATTCTTCATCTCTTGGGCGCAATTGCAACCTGATTCGAAAAGGAACAAGTTAATAAATTGCTTTTCTGGCGGTATAGCGAAAAAATAAGCCCGTCCGCCCAACGGGAGACACGCTTCAACTTTATATTTCCCCTTTTCGACTCCCAGCTCAAGTCTATGGCGACACCAAGTTCCACTAGCACGCATCGTAACTGACCGATAGGACTGGTATCCAAGCAGGAAAACGAGCATACCTCTATGTCCGACTAACCGCCGACGTTCGTTCAGACGGAAATAAATCGGCTTTATTGTTTCTGGACATACCTGGACTTTTTAGTCTAACGTCAATCAGTTCTGATGACATTGACAGCACTTTGAGACCCCCGACAACCTCGGGGCGTCCTAGTAGATCCGAGCCGTAAAGAGCCCGATCCAGAAACAGACAGTCCATATCGTCCCAAAATGGTGCCACCGGTCGGGCTCTGGCTCCGCTTCCACAAAGTGCTGTTCTTTGTAATTCGAGGCTTTCATGGTCATAATTGCGGCGAAATTAGCTTATGGCAACACCTCTGTTGCTAAGCAACTTCGAGAGTGAGCATTAGTGATCTACACACAGCATCGGAACAGGTAATCGTAGTATTAGAAACATGCCCTGGAGACGCCTAAATGACAGATCACCGGTCGACGGTCACTGACTCACAGGCATACTCAGCCTCCAACATTCGCCTGTGACGAGCGTAACGACACACCGCCAATACCAACAATAATGTAAGATCAACTTACTCTGCACTGGCCTAGTATCTGACAATCCCTGTTTCACCCTTAAGTATATATGACGGCCGTGTTGAAGAGTACTCACTACCTAATTGTCTTTTGAGAAAGCATTTACATTAAAGATTACGAAATGGCAACAACAACACCCGCACCAATGCCCGTTTCCCCTGACCTAGGTTCCATACTAGGTGCACTGTATCTGGGTGGAATGGGATCAGCCATGTGCGTATCAACTGTACATTAAACACTCACTGTACACTCATTATGTGTTTAGGCTTTTCGGCATCACAAATCTTCAAATATACTTCTATCTCAAGAATTATAAAGAAGACTCGTTGTTTCTGAAGTCTGTGGTTGTTATTCTTTGGTATGGACAAGGTGTACCTATAGTGTGGGCGATGACTGAAGGAATGACAAGGTTTCTTGACACACTCCACATGGTTTTCGCCATCGTCGACGTATGGCAAAGCCTAGTTGATTCATTTGGAAACTATGCGGCTCTCAACCTCGTTCCTTGGTGGGTGCCATGTCTCGAACTCGAAATCTTTCCATGCAAACGCAAAATCTTCCAGGTCTTATAGAGTGAGGATTTTTGGCATCTGGGTATTATTTGACTTATGCTGCACATAGGTACAGATAACTATCACTGTGCGTCCGACTATTGTGTGTAACTTGTAGTTTAAATTTAGGGTAGGTAATCATCGTTTTGGCGGTTCAAACGTGCGTTTCGGATTAACTTGTTGCGCACGATGGCTACTAATCCGTTTCTCACCAGTC